>JAQFXU010003551.1:0-15921 GCA_034693705.1 Spatulosminthurus flaviceps | reverse complement strand
ATTGGCCTTACCAAGTCGTTTTTTTGGTTAGAAAAAAGTCCACCGGGTGAACAACCAACTTGGTTTTTCCTTCAATATCAACAAGATCATATCATATATGTTTGTGCAAAGGAAATTATGTGGGAAAAAATACAAAAATAACTTACCAATAATTGCTGAAGTCCCTGTTGCTGCTGCTGCTACAAAACCAAAAATTCCATTAAGAAATTATTAATACGTGAAAACAAAAACAAATCATAAATAAATGGCACATACATATAGTACAAAAAGTTAGGGGGAAGAGGGAACCTACGGTTAATAATAAAAATTATGACACTGATTATTACGTTTTATCATAGGTATATCTACAGAGTTCAGAGTGTGAAAAGTTTCACTGAAAACAACATGTACTGGAAAATATGGATATATCTAAAAAGTCTCACGAACTAAAATCTCGAACCAAGTCCCTCTGATGGCTCTGATGCTTTTTGTTTCAAATGCTTTTACAATTCTTTAGTTTGCCATCACTACTCCTTTATAACTTCCTGGAACTAAAGCTCTACGTATGTAACTTACAATGCATGCAAACGGAGGAGCAGCAATGAAAAGTAAACTGAATCTGAAATTCGACCGATGTACATATCTACATTTCCTATTCATATAACATACGAAGCTGTATGTTGTATGTACACGTATATACCTGTACCAACGCAATTTTATGAAAACCGAATGCTTTCCTTACTTAAACTACGACGTACATATTGAAAATATCTTATTTTTTCACGAATAAAACCGGGGAGGAACGTCTACGAGACGGACTTTACAATCCCATTTATTTTTTTGCAGCATAGTACTCTTACCCCATAGGTCCACAGAGCCTGCTACAGCCACACTACATGTATATCTGTACATATTACATACGTCAAGCTAAACTACGAAGAAATATCTCTTGTTTTCCCTTTTTTTTGCACACGCCCATGCATTCATTCT
Organism: Spatulosminthurus flaviceps; assembly: GCA_034693705.1. Classification (NCBI taxonomy): domain Eukaryota; kingdom Metazoa; phylum Arthropoda; class Collembola; order Symphypleona; family Sminthuridae; genus Spatulosminthurus; species Spatulosminthurus flaviceps. The sequence goes on along the minus strand of JAQFXU010003551.1, from coordinate 14,952 downwards.
CTAGTTTTTCCCCTTTTCTTCTATAGAACAAAATGAATTTAAATTTACGCTTCCAAGCTCCCTTCCTCTAAAATGTATGTTCCACATTCACGCTGTGGCATTTGTCGGAGGCAGCAATTTTTTCTCAGGCGGAGAGGAAAGAAAGAGTGAAAGAATGAGAGAGGGATAGAGAGAGAGAAAGCGGCGCAAAAAGTGAGTGAGGTTGGAAAACATGTTATGTCTATAAGTACTTATATGCATATAGAATGGAGTGAAAGAAGAGAAAAAAAAGCGTCTGATGTCGTAAGCAAGTAAAAGGAAAGTGCAGACAGAATAACCATTTATATAGGTACAACCAAGAAGCCAAAAGTTGAAAGGGAATAAGAGGAAGAATGAGAAAAAAACGGAAGGATGGAGTCCGAATCCTTAAGTAATCTTAAATCCCGGTCCCAACGCCACTTCACACACACACGACTATACAACCACTACTATGTACTGCCACTGCTACTACGACGAAAACGAGGACGGTGCCAACGTTAAGTAACCGTAAGTTGAAAGAAAATGCTGCACTGCACTTTTTACTCCTTGTGAATTTAAGACCCACAAAACTATTCTTCTGTAGTTTCATATGCAATTCCATTTTCTGTTTGCCTTCATATAAGATACATGTTAAAATATACGTAGAAATGTACCTACGTATATTTATATTAAGCTCACAAAAAACCTTTATATTAGTATACGAACAGTGTCATATAATATGCTACCTCTTCAAGAACATTCCAATGAATATTCTTACTTCCTATGCACCGTACCTAAAAGCTCCACAGATGTACAACATTTTAACAAGCTGCAATACCTTCTCTAATAAATTCAAAACTGAAAGTTATACACGTACTGGGGAGGAGGAATGTCAGTTAGTTTAAATACGCAGCAAAACATGTTGTTACATTCAAAAACCTCTTATCGTCCATGCATGTGCACATATTTACAGACTCAAGTAAAGTAAGTAGCTCAAATGTGCACCACTGGGAAAGTTTAAGGCTAGAGAGACAATGAGAAAGATCCCCTAAATTAATTTCCTCGCTTACCCCGCAACTTTTATTATTCAACAGCCACCACCAAACTAGACCTTCCACAAACCAATGAAACATTCTGAATATAGTGGCTACATATAGTACTGTAGACACTAACGCACTAAACTTAAATACATGATTTATAACACAACAAATGCAACGACTCTTTCACTTTAAATGACTGTCACGAATATTATCCAAGTTATACAGCTCTCATCAACTAAACTGACCAACTTTTACCAATCCAAAAGGTGCACAAATATTATAAATTTTACAAGAACGAATATTTTAAAAACCTACTTAACCTGTCCACAAGTAAGCAAATGTATTTTTTAAACAAGAACTTTTCAAATGCCATCTCTACTTTTTCCATATAACCTTATTAACTAACACAACCTGCCTACATTGCATGATGAGACTATAAGACTCCAGTGTTTCTCAAAAACTTGACATCTAGATAGATATGACCAATATGTATATGTTTATAGACACTGAATACTGATATTTAATCCAGTTCGGCATTCGGCATGTCAACCTAGTCATAACATAACAAGTGAAAAACAATAAATTTAACATTCACTTCACGTTTCAGATAAATGTCAACGATCATAAGAAATTATGAGCTCAGTCATATAAGAGAAAAAATTTACGGAGCTAGTACAATATCTGGTACAATCCATACTTAAGGAGCATTACTACTTGTTCCACCAATCCTTTCATATGCACTAGAACAGTACGAGACACACATCCGAAGCTAACCTGAATGGAATGACAATTTCTTTAGTATAATGTATAGTAGTAACTAAAAAGAATAAATAAATAATCCCATTCCAGGCCATGTGTAACAAAAGCAAGCGCTTAGGTCTGGCTGGAGTCAAGTTTTATTCAGAACAGCATAATAATAAGCAACCCAAAAAGAGTCAAATACCACGCGGCGGAGTGCCTGGCAGCAAGACATGAAGAGACAAGAGAAATAGAGAGAGAGAGAGAGAGAGAGGAAAAAAGTGACAAATGAGGTAGGTCCGGATTATTAAACATGTAGTGGAATCCCTGTGTGTTATCTAGCGAAACAACTTCTTGACTTTCAACATTTTTAACTATACATGCAATCGTCCATGATTTGTGTACTACATACATAATTCCGTATGTATTTTTTGTACCAACACATGCTCAAAACAAATAATTTCATCAAATTATCCCATCCATTATACAGTGAAGCCCTCCCGAATAGTCACCATATAGTATGAACACACAGATATGGCTCACGCATACATAAAAATGTTTTCCCAGATTTTTCTCTCTCCCTACCCAGACAATATGAATCACCAAGTCAAATCTGAAATACCAAAGAAAATTCCAATCCACTTCCTTCCTTCAAGGCATTTAAATACGTGAACCTCACTAAAGTTTAGGTGAGTGTATATGTACGAAAGCTTTAACCTTCAGTATAGATAGATTTATAACTCTGCATACCGATTTTTTATTTTTACCTTATTTAACAATAAGAAACAGCCCAACAAAAAATCCCGTCAACTCCAAACAAGGAGTCTACAAATAATCACGTCTCATCTTCATCATCATCATCCTCTTTCCGATCTACCATGCCTCTAAAACATAACGAAGAAAAGCGCTAGCATATTTCAAGACCCAACAACTACAATAAGTAAATTCAATGCTTTTATGAATATGCATTTATAAGATTCAGTATACAATTGTTCTAAATTCTAATGTAATCAGACGACAGTATATAAAATAAACAGGATAGCTGTTGTGCTACAATGCAACCACTTCAAACCTTCTCTCTTAATATGCAAATATACTTCCCTCCCCCAAAAATATCAATAATTCATTCATATTTATTTGACTAAATTGAGCCTGCCTCCGGCACAAACACACATCATGAGTTGAAATTGCGTAATAATTACCTCCCATTTAAAACCATTTATTTTCTCACAAATTATACACTGGCTCTCTATCTATATTAATAAAAAAAATGACTAAATAATTTAACGAAAAGAACTTTTAACAAAAATATAGCTCCTATACACAGCCGTAAAAAACTGCCTGTACGTACACGTAATTTACAAATTAACACCTGGGATCTAATTTACTTTTAGTAACAGATGTATCTAAACTAATTTTTTTGTAAACTTTGAAGCGATTCCAGCTTAGTCAATTCTACAACCACGACTACCACCCAAACCACATCACTTTTTGAGTTTGTTTTTCTCAAAGTTTGCGAGACTTTCTCAAGCAAGTGATTCAAAGAATTACAAACCATGAAAGGAATAAAGATTGGCGCCTGTTTAAACATTTGCTTTCAATAGCTCAATTCATATTCACGGTCTAAAAAGGGTTCTACTTCCAGGCATGTCTAGTTATTATAGTAAGCGAGATAGAGTGTATAGGGGAAAAAATCCGTAGATTTTTATTTTCAAGGAACAATTCTCTTTCCCATCTCTTTTATATTCCCTATTTATACTGTGTAAAAAAATAAAAGGATCTCTAGAGGGATGAGAGGTGGTGTGTGTGTTTGTACTCTATGTATAATACGAACAGATGAGGAAGGAGGGGAAAAGGACGGAGAACTTTTTTTATAGTCAAGAGCAGTATAAGGCGCTTGAATAACTTTACCATTCCTGGGTTATTCGGAACACATGTAAATCGACATTCTTCCCGAGTCGAATCAAGACCGGAATAGCAATGAAGTTCAAGTGAGAGAAGATAGGAAGATGTATACGTACATACGCAAGTCAGTGCATGCATACAAGTTCTTTGAAGTAAGTGAGATAATCCGAGTTGCTCTTCGTCTATATAACACACGCATGGCAATTTCTACGCTAATTGTATGTAAGTATCCCTACATGGATAAGTATAGCTACGAGGTCCTATTCCATAAAATCATGCAGTATTATACATACTACGCATAATAAGAGAATACGAACAGAGCAATTCCCTAGTCCTATATGTATATCACACTGGGAGATGAAGATAAAAGATTTTTTAAAGACACACTCAATGAATAGTAACAGTTGAAGCAGGAAAAAGTATCAACAACTAAACTACATGACAATGGGATACATACAAAAACAATAATATGTGGCTATAAAAACTAAGAAGATTACAGCCACATGATCAGAACGGTAGTAGCAAGGAAGGAGGAAACCCTGAGACATACGCTGATGGCCAGCAGTGAGGAAAAGAGATAGCAAGAAATGAAGCAGCATCTCATACATACTATATAACCACAAGACAAATAAAAAAAATCCGTAAATATGTACCATCTAATTATGCATTACAAGAAAAAACAATATTCACGGAAACAACAATGTCTCTCTCGTTTATTGCTTCCAAAGAGAAAGGAGCTATCTTACAACTCCTGACGCTATACTGCTAAACTGCAACGAAATTGTTTCTCTATGCAATAGTTCCAGCAAGCTTCAACTTCTCGTAGTAACACAATGATTCACAAATATAGATATATATATAACAAACATAAAACTATATCAAGAAATTATATACATATTTCCACTCATAGTATAGTGCTCACATGCGTTGTAAAAGATTGAGAACCTTCCCATCTCATTTAAAAAACCACCACACACGTATTGAATTGATAGAATGAAGAAGTGAAAAAAAAGAGCGCATCCCTTTAGCCGATAAGAGAGAAAACAAGCTAGAGCATCTTCTGTTTTTTTTTGCTCTATCTCTCTCTCTCTCACTCTTCTCTAAGTCTTCTTCAACTTCTTTGTAAAAGCCTCGAAGATACATTTTAATTTTATGGACACATTTTTCCCCCTTTTGAAACCAACCAGAAAACTCAAAGCCGGATTCACTTCGTCTTCTCCCTCTCTCTCTCTCTCTATCTCCCTTACCCATTCACTTACTCTCTCAGCCAAACTAAACTCATGATTATACTCTCTTTCTGTGTATGTTTCGCTCATGTGCTCATGTTAAGATAATAGGAAGTGAGCTCTAAGCTACCACACGTCTCCGACGTCACATGAGTTAAAGACTACATAATAGTTCTCCCAACCACACATATAACTGCACTCATTATTCCTATACAAAGGTAAAGGAACACACATTGGTGGAAACTTGAACATGATATTTATGGTCTGACTCTTTTAACTTTCAAACTACCCATGTAATATTAATTGTTCCCTTGAGCGTTTCTAAGCTACATTAACTCTCCTCTCTATTATGTAACCATATTATGTATCCACTTGCGCTCAAGAAGAGCGGGACCAAATAGCTGATTACACACACTTAGGCATTCACACAGGTTCTCCCTCTCTTTCTCTCCTATACTCAATGATCCAATCACCGAGATAGAGAGAGAGAGTCTCTCTGGCCACTTTTATCCATTTGGACATGTCAACTTTAAATTCATCAAGTTCTTTTTCGTATATGCACAAAAAAGCAAAGTAGCATACCTCCGGGTACATCCAACACTTTAGTCTCTCATTCCCTTAAGCACTTGAAACGTTGAATTACGTGAGCATTTGTTTGTTTTTGTTCCTGCTAATTATCCAAATCAATCGATAAGCTATCTTCCTCACAACTTCACAATTATTATCTAATCCCCGCAACAGGTAGGATTTAAAACACCAAAGCAACAGCACAATAATACAAGTGTACCACGCAAATGGTTCTTATCACAAAGATCAGTATATGTAATAAAATTTGTTCCTCAAAAAACAAGTAACAACAAAATTCGTCTTCACAATCTTTTTCATATTTTGTTATTTTAAACTGCCTATGCCTATAGTATTTGCCGTGAAAAAACAGCTACCTTTTTTCATTGTGGGAAAATATGAGAATTATTCAAATTATTATTACTACTTTTTTCTCCAAAATAATACTGTGAAGTCTGTCATAAAATTCCGGCAGTACAAGGGTTAGGGCTTCGATTTCAATTAAACTGTGTGTTACACGAATACTAGTTTAGTAGAAGTCTATGATTTACGATGCACATACCTATCCCACTACTTCTTTTACACAAAACAAGGTAGCCAAGCAAAGGAGGAGGGATATCAACTTGCCATAATCAGATTCCAGTTGGCTCGTAAATGTCCTAGCTCATTTCCTCCAAGGGAGGGACACATAAATTACATAGGCTGACGACAGAATTAATCTTTATAAGAAAAAAACTAGATAAGGAGCTGCAGCATTTAGGATCTAGTCGGGAGATACACTATTACATACGTTCTCTACGACAATCTCCTATCACAAGACTCAATCTCCAATCAACAATTTAACGCTAGGTGATGATGTTATATTGCTACTGCTCAGCTTCCTTACCACTACGACCCTGTGTGTACTGATGTGCTCTTCCTCGTCTCTTGCTGCTTCTCGTTCTCCCAAATCCTTTTTAAGAACGAACGCGAGGAAGATAGATATTAAAGTCTACGTATTACTTTTCCCTCATTCACCTACTATTCCTACAACTACATAACTTCTGAAAGTATGTACATATAGAATTATTATGGAAAAACTACCACAGTCTATGCTGCATAATAAGGATATACACCCTGTCTCTAGGACTATCTAGATTCTAGATTGCTCGAGTATGAGAGAACTGTTGTTTGCACTAAATTTGGAAGCTACATATATATTATACTGCTACTACTGCTTCTATTACTAGGACAGAAGAGAATCGATTTCAAAGAAAATAGAAAATTTTCAGCTGGATTCCCATGAGAATTAACTTTTCTATCTGTCTCGGTTGCCTTTCTTCATATTACATATTCTGGACAAATGTGTAAAGAAAATGTGCACACACTACTACTAGGTAGACATCAGTACAGATACCTGCATGCATACTCACGTACCCAAACACAATTCTCTAGTGGAGACGATATCTCTAACCACGAATTTTAGTTTGTACCTATATGTGTTTGCAAGTAGTAATAAGTATACATACAAAGATGAAACAAGCAGAAAATACAAGTCCAAGCACATGCCTTGTATATGTAGTTGTGGATAATGAGATTATATTAAGTGAGGACGCTAAAGCCTGAGAGAGTCAGCGGAGAAAAAGAAGCAGGAAAATAGTATCGTGAAAGGAAACGAGCAAGCTCAAAAAATCGATCAAACTCTCGATTACTACATTTTTTCCACACGTAATACAGCATCACATATCAATGTAGATATCCTCACCTTAAATCCACCATTTAATTCTTCTGTGAGATTATAGCCTATATAGCTATATACCATACTACAAATACCTAGTTGCATTTTTCTTGTCTTGTATATATGCATGATAAAAATTAATGTATGCTTTCGCACGTAACTAAATAAGCCAGAGGAGAAATTATTCCTACGTATGTATATACATATATGACTTCACTGTCCAGTGCATAATAAATTATGTATAGAAACGGAAATCGCAAAATAGAACGACAGAAATTTCTGCCCTTCCAGGTAAATTCAAACATGCTAGGATGACCTACCTTTTTTAGGGCATTAAGATGTGGGTTACTCCGATACGAACATAGTATCAACTTTTAAACGCAGAAAAATGCGCGAAAGCTGTAGTTACTATCACAATTCCATGCAAACTGCGCTAATGCATACCAATTCACATATACCGATCAATACACACCGGCAATAATTAGTAAAAAGAGTGATTCATATTTTTATATCTGTAAATATGCGTGTACGATTCCAATGTAGTTGCTTACACGCTAAGAGTCTAAACAAGGTGCAAGTGTAAAGCGCAGAGAACGCCTAAAAAAGTAACATGGAATATAGCAAGGCAATGTAATAATCACCAAAGGAAAATTGTGAACACCTTGTATGAAAAAAACATTTCTATTAGCCTTAAACAAAAGTTTCCCACTCAAAAAAATGACAGTTTTACCAACCTTACCAGTCTCTACAGACATTTTGATTCTATTAGAGAATTAATGCAACTTATCGAACAATTATATATATATAATATATACATATATGTAATTCCAAACATATTTTCACGCTGCTCGGAATCGAATTAGAAAAAATTGCTATTATGCAACGTTCTTAATATATATACTTGAATAAATATATATAGATATAATTTTTCTTTACGGTAAACAAGTGCCCAAACAAGGTCATTGGTTTTTTCAGCAAAACTGCTTACTACGTGCATACGTATATCTATATAGTGTGAGAAGAATAAGACTGGCTCTTCCATTCTCACTCAATTTACTCCTATGTATCTTTATAATAGGAAACTCACGATTTTCGTCTCTTCGTAATAGCACATCAACCACGTCAAAGACAAGACTATACGGTGTGAGGATGAGTAGTAGGAGGAATAATACTAATGGTGTAACGTTAACGAACCAAGAAAAGTTCACTATATGAACTGAGAGAACAAATACTACATGTGTAATACCTAGGCAAAAGAACTAACCTTACCAACAGGTAAACGAATGCATATATATACTAATGATGTATGCACAGTACCCCTAATATGCTAGTTCGTGAGCACACAAATAGCAGTGGGTAGGAAAATGAAAACTAAGAGGAAAGGAGATAGAAAAAACTTACAGGACTTATGTATAATGCAAAAGCGAAGTTAAACTTACCCCAATGATGGCATTCAATTCGGTCATCGTGACTTGCTTCGCTCTTTCCACAGCCGTGGCAACTTGCTGTTGGTGCTGATGATGATGATGACGACGACAATCAAAAACATGGAACAAAACAACAAACAAAGTCATCAAATATCTCATTTTGAAAATGAACAAGACTCTTGTGTAGTGTACTTTATAGTAGATATAGTACAGGTAGGAGAGCACAAAGTTAGATGAGTGAGTAGCTTCAATAGTAAAAGCTATAAAGCATCATCCACTTCGGTCATTTCATTTCACACGTCAGCAGCATTCCCATTATAACAAACAGTAATTCCTTTTATCTTATCCAGTCACCCATCTCCCAATTCTATCAGCAGAATCATACTCATAACAAGAACAAGGGACACTCACATCGTCACATCCCATAGCTCTCACTATACTTCAATCCGCAACATATCAATAACCGTTCCCATCAAATTCTAATAATTCTTCATATTATCCCACACCCGTCTAGTATCAAAATATACATATAGTTACAAAGTTACGACTTCCAGCCCTGCTATCATAAAAGCCATGCTCCCGAAGTGCAACTACGGATGGAGGAGACCAGAAACTTCCTGCCAACCTTTCAATCCGCTTATCCCACTCTTCAATACGTAATAATTTAATTTTAAACTCATTCTTAAAGCAAAGAATGCAAGTTATAAAACAGGAAAGAAATCTTAAGCATAGATACAAAAGTACCTCTAAAAAAGTAGTTTTGTTCATACCTCACAATTTCACATCAATTAAACTAACACAACTCTGAGCCAAATGTTGTAAAAGTAATAACTATTATTATTATTCTAACCACGATTTTGCATTACTCACTATAGTAGTATATACTCATAAAAAACTAACCCTACCACGTTGTGTAAATAAATTCACAGTATACAATATTTAAAAATCTCAATATCGACGTACGTAGACGTACATACATGTACATATTCAGTCAAGTAAAATGCACTTCAATTAAGTCAGGAAGAATCGCTAAACTCCTGCAATTACCGTATCAATATCAGAACGTAAATACATCAACTTAATACAAAGAGATTAGATTCCAAAGTGCGGACATAAATCCAACAAATGGAATGTAAATGTGAGTGCTTGTAATGTCCTATCTGAACAAACAAGGAAAAAAATAAGCGTTTGGGCTCCATACTAAATACTAAATACGATGCTGGTAGTATAAAGTAAAATATAGTTGATCTTCTTCCACACCATCACACATAACATACATATACAATACATGCATGCATTAAATTACAACTGAATGGAGGTAAAACTGCTGCACTACTACTTACAAAGAATGAAAAAGGTGGGGACTGGAAATCTCCACCATAGGGTGATAAATTCTGGAAGAATACATCATTGAAAGCATTAATAGTTCATCTAATAACCACCACATGTGCGCAGCCATCTAAACGTCCGTAGGAGTGTACACACACAGTCGTATACGAAAGCACATTACACATACCACCTCTCAACCTCATCCAGTCATCAAGTTAAACCCATTTGAAATGTAAATCAACTCACCTCTTGAGATAAGAACGGTAGTATTTGTGCAATGATAGCGTTGAGTCGTTTAGCAACTTCAGTCTGCAAAATACACAGAAAAAAAATCATGTAAAAAATTAATTCCCTATTACACAAAACATGGAATATAACCTCCAATCACACTATATGTACCTCCATTACATTGTTTCAATTGAACATTGACAACGGCTGCAAAAAAGGCCTAGCTTATTATATTGAGAATCAAACAGTCGTTCTCAAAAGCATCATCATCTACTTTAACAGTAGTCTACTTTACTTTAGTATTATTAGGACTAGGGACTATATTATACAATCAATATAGTAGTATAGTGCTCTACGGCATTCAAGTAGTAGCCATACCATGTCAGATAAATTCCATGGATGTATCAACAAAAAATCCATTCAATTCTAGCATATAGCATATCTCTTACGGTCACCAGTTATAATATTATCTTTATTTCCCATTCTAAACTTCACTCTATGATTAGCCGTATATATATATATATATATACATATTTATACATATACAACAACAAAAATGACAAAGAATTCCAATATGTTCTTCAGTACCCCCTCCTATTGGGTTTCCATGTAGTAGTAACAAACTTGTAACATAGGAACAACACAAGAATTTCAATGAAACTTGCTGACACAAACTCAGTTGAAACAATTACTTTTAACCATTGCATGGTCAGTGCCTACACATATGTAGATATGTACAGACCAGTAAAAAGAGAGATGAAGAAAAGATGAGGACATGAGTCCATCAATCAGTCCAATAAGTGTATCTCTTTACGTGGATCATAAAAATAAAAATCAGGGTATAAAATCCTGTACGAAAAAGGAAATATATGCTATTTTTTATTTCTTTTCTCTAGCTGCCACTTTTTAAGTATCTATCTATGCACTCTTTTTGTCTTGTTCTTCGAAACTATCCAATATCCCTCTTGCAAGCACATTTCATTACCCAAAAAGCAATTCCTTTTAAGTTTATCCACTTACCAGTTTTTTTCTACCCCTACATTATATCTTCACGTATATCAGTACATGCCAAATACTAGCAATGATATCCAGTCAATTTATTCCGTCCTTAACAACTTTTTTCCCTATCCTATGATCAAGCTACCCCTGTCATTCTCCAACAGTCTTCACCCACAAATATATATATGAGTACATAGAGGCACAACAACGCCAGTCCATGTACTCATCTATGTATTTCTAACAATTTAATATTCCCTGCAAAAATCAATTTTTCAGCTTCTACCATTAAAACTAACTACAACAGCATTATGGATGCTAAATAAATTTTTTATGAGAGTATCTTGCCTTTCATGTAATAGTAGTTAAGATAATCACCAGTGAAAAAATTCGCAACACGCCTTATTCTCTATCACTCATTCATTCATTTTATGTACGACTTCTGGATCTATCAATAGTTTTATGTATTTATGTAATTGCAGCTCACTCATACACTGATACATACATTGCAATTAAATCAACTTTGGGCTCTCACAGAATTATTTCGCCACTTGTCTTATTCATTAGTTTTTATTATCACTGGTATGAGATACCAAGTTAGAATCACCAACGCATGTTAAATTATCCATGTCATTTAAGTGAATGTACATGCTTATCAAGTAGTTTTTCCAACATCAGCAATAATAATACAGGATACACACTACAATCCATACAATGCAATACACAGGTTACATATGATCTTCAAGTTCTGGTTAAAGAAATCTCTGTTCTAACATGATCTTCTGCATACATTATTTTTTAGTCACTTTTGGTTCGAACACTGCAGTAGCTCAATAAACAGCTTACCGACGGCTTAGCATTTCTTAGATATTCTCATAGTAGATAATAATTTGCTATAATTAGCCATCCATATGAAAGTTTATTTGCTTCATAAATGGGACGCATGTAATATTAATCCTACGAAGACGTCAATTATTTTGAATTATGAAGTAATAAGTCACTTCTGCATTTTTACTGATAGACAGACGTCCTTGTACATGCAAAACTTCAATTTTTTTTTTACATTTTCCTTACTAAAAAATAAACATTCCAATGGAAAATGCTCCAATAAAATTCATTTTTTGTTACTTTTCTATCAGACTTCGCCCCAAATAAGACTATCGTGTTATTACGCTTTTAAACAATATAATACATATACCTAAATAATTGTGAGATACACTGTAACCACATGCCGCCATCGGATCATGTTCCAGGGAGTAATAATACTTTTTTAGTATTAAAAACAAAAATTAATTTGACAAAATTGAATGGGCAAATACTATAAATAAACAACGCAAACTCCCTCCCTACGATTCATTTGAAGTACTGATCCAATTACACACTTGTACGCACTAAGGTCTGCATGGCCGTTTTACCCACATTCACAAATGATAAAAAATACATATACGTAGTAATTGATTTCTAACATTGAAATTATGAAAAACTTAAACTACGTATATTATTAACGGGTTGTTAATGGGATTTAAATTACAATTTAAAAGATTTTAAATGTAAACGACAAGGTAGTAATAAGCCGCAGGAAAAATTGCTTCACAGAAGCAGCAAGGGGCAAGATGTCATGACGGGATGACAAGAAAGAGTAAAAGAAAATGATAAAGGAATGCATGTATCCACCTCATGCAATGCTTACACCGACATAGATCCATACATGCCAAATGGTGCTTCTCATATGCGTAAAAAGCCAGAAGAGTGCAACTTATGACACACTAAAGATGTTTACATACAAAAATTACAACCTTAACTCCTTTTCATATATTTGAGTACAGCCTTTGCCCTCCTCCTTATTCTTTTAACTATAACTCTTTTATGCCTAATACACGCACCAGTATTCGAGGAAATGAAAAAATAACCCTTAGGTTATATACTCATCATTCGCATCCTTACGCTTCTGATTAGGTATGTTAATCCCCAGGGTAGAACAACAGGATGGATAAAAGTATCTATATCTACTACTGGACAGGCATGTACATACATCCGTTCCATCCCATTACATTATGTACAAGCAAGCAAGCATCTCCCATCTCTCTACTCTCTCTCTCTCTCTCTCTCTACCTGTCTCACTCTCAATAATAATTTACAATTTACAAGTTTACAAGAATCGTGGAAGAAGAAACCAAACAAGACGAGCAACTCTTACAGTGCTTACAAGACCATCATATACAATAGAATAGAAGAACGAAAGGGGTAAAGAATCTCAGTAATTTCCTTAACTTGTTATTACTATTAAATCTCCACCTAAAAACAACAGCTATGGTTAAAGCTGGTACTGGCTACAAGCTTATACCAGCAACATCATCCTTCTGACGTGCCTTAGTTACAACACACTCACACAGTAAGCTTGGGAAAAATGAATCTCTCTACAACATCTTACATTGTAAATACAAAGACTGCAGACTACAGAGGAAAAAAGACTGCAACACACGGGCGAATACAAGCAAAAGATTTCTCAACGACCAGTATGACATTCATATACTATATATATACATATATATATATATATATATATATATATATATATACATTCAGAAGCCATCACGTCACTTTCAACTTCAGCATATTCAGCAATGAACAATGAGACAAGCAAGGATAATGTAATTAACTACAGTGATTATATACCAACACAAGAGGAATTACATGTTCTGTCGTTGGGACTAAATTTTGCACTTCCACCCAATCAAAGTATGCTAAAGAATCTCAGGCTTAAATTCATTAGCTCAATAGAATCGCATTTCAAAAATGAAACTATTCAAGAAATTGAAAAGGAGATTGTCAGAAAAAACGTTGCAAAATTAATAGAAGATGGTAAAACCCAAAAACCGGAAAATGAGATAATAAAAATAATCAAAAAGTTACAAGACAACACAAGTATTGTAATTATGAAAGCGGACAAAGGTAATTGCACTGTTATCATGAATGCATCGGAATATCATGCCAAAATAGATCAACTATTACAAGAAGGACCATATACAAGGTTAAACAGTGACCCGACACAAGAACATTTGAATAATCTTAAAAAGAAATGCAAGGAACTCAAGAAAGCTAAGAAAATTGGTGGAGAATTAGAAGACCTAATAATAGTGAATCAACCCAGAGTACCAAAATTTTTTGGTTTGCCCAAAATTCATAAAGAAGGCGCGCCGCTCCGCCCAATCAATGACTATAGGGGATCTGTATACCATAAATTAGCCAAGGTACTTCACAATTTATTATCACTGGCGAATGCATGCCCAACCACTACAGTCAAGAATTCTTTTGAATTAATGGATTTAATCCAAGACAAAAAAGTGCCCCATAACTATATGTTTGTGTCTTTTGATGTAAAAAGTCTTTACACAAATTTGCCATTACCTGAAAGCATAGTTGCAGTAGAAGAAAGACTGAGACAAAGCATTGAATGGAGAAATAAGTTGTACGAAAATTTGGCTGTTGAAGATGTTACATCGCTTCTAGAAATGTGCCTAAACAATACCTATTTCCAGTTTAACGAAGTTCTTTATTCACAAGACGATGGCTGCCCTATGGGATCTCCAGTATCAGGGACAGTAGCTGACATATTTTTGCAAAAAATGGAAAAGGAAGTAGTAATGGGCAATCCGAAAATTTTATTTTGGAAGAGATACGTTGATGACGTCATAGCGTTGATAGAATTGGACAGTGCTGATGAGATATTACATCGTCTCAATTCATATCACCCGCAGATCCAATTCACCATTGAAATAGAGAAA
>JAQFXU010003550.1:0-15923 GCA_034693705.1 Spatulosminthurus flaviceps | reverse complement strand
GAAGAAGAAGAAGAAGCTATTTTGCCGACAGAGCATTTTCACTCCTCGCTTCCTTGATTCCTATTCAATGATTTTTATTTCTTTAGCATATGAAAAGCTCTTTTTGCACACACTTGATCCTCAACGAGTATGGATTTACTATGGTAATTTGTCCTTTTTGGCACTTGTCCATCATTAGCATATTATGTGAAGTTTAGACTTTGTGTAAAGCTTATAGAGTCTTCCAGGAGGAGTGAGTTAGTTGATAGCTAAAGTGTTTTTAGTATCGAGAGTTGAGCAGCTGGGCTGTAATCTCTGGTAGAACTGTAAGTCCTGTCCTTTTCTATCGCGACGTTCATCATCTTTTCTAAATCTTCTCGCCTTGTAAAATGTCTGTGAAGGAAGAATCTTTGGTCTGGGTGGCTTTTCTTTTCATATCCCCCGGTCTTATAAGCACATATGTGACTCTGGGAAAAGTCCTTATAGTAAAACAAAGGTCGCTTTGTCTATCCTGCGGAGACTACGTACATTACTTTTGATGAAAGTGAAAGTGCTAATCTCTCTCCCTTCCATGTTGTCTAGAGTTGAGAGTAGAGGATGAGAGCTGGAACTACAGCACATTTCCAGATTTATCAAATTTCCCAACCTTCTCTCTCTCTCTTTCTCTCATAAGGTTTACTTCAAATCTTGCCCATGGTTTTTCCCACAACGAGGGAATTTGTCATCCCAATGAGGATCTGATTGTTTGAAACTTAATATGCTACTGCATAGATGTAGCAAAATAATATATGTACGTATATGACCCATTAAAATGGCAAAGGTCTTTTCCATATGTAGTTTTGATAAATTTTGGGTTAGCATCCTCTCGTCTATAATTATTACTCTGCCGTCTCTTGTGCTCCAGCACTCGCTCCTATATATTTTCTGACTCCAAATAAATGTGTCCTACTAATTTTCAAAGCTATGGAAAATAGTGGTTCATTGGTGGAATTAGGTCCCCAAAGTCCCAGGCCTTGTTTGCAGAGCAAGATAGTTTGTGCATATGTATTTTGTGCGTGCGTGTTTTGTGTATGTGTGTGTGCAGTGTACTGGACTATAATAAATTGTAACTTCAAAGTCGATTTTGTATGAACTTAAAATCCCTCCAGCTCCCTGCCTCTGGAAGAGCGGGTGCTAAATTATAGTGTGGAGAAAATAACGTGATGTCATTTGGAAGAATTATTCAATTTTTGTAGGACACATGTATAATGCACTATCATTATGTTGAGGAGTATTGACGCTCTATGGAAGGTACAGACAGGCTGTGGATGCATAGAATGTTTTTTAGTGTCTACTTTATAAAAGATTTATGTATAGTTTTTGTCTATATAAATATACATGGAATTTCTCAAGACTTGTCAGATTACAGAGGAAAGTACAAAAGCCACTGTGAGGGAGGAATTTAATCAGGACTTCTATATCTAATCTTATGCCCAGCGGATTTGCTGAATTATACATTGCCTCCACATGAATAATGTCTCCCAGACTTGAGTTATTGAGCTGAGCATAGTGACTGTATGGTGTGTTGGTTGAGGAGAAAAGCTTTGACAGTAGATGATTGCATTGGAACTGGAGTGAATAAAATGAATGATTTTCACGAGCTCGAGACTTATCAGTGTAAAATCTATAGGGTGAGAGGTAGGAGTCATTCTGTTCCTATATAATAGTAAATTCCAGTAGGAGAGAGAGAGAGAGAGGCACTATAGTTTTGGAATGTGGGCTCTGTATAATCGTAATCATAAGATTAACATTATTATTGAAAGGGAGTAAAAACAGGTTGGATGTGTTACCTCCATGAATTTGGAAGTCTGAGTGGGGGGAAAGTGGATGAGTTTTTTTAGCCATCACTTTCTCCATGGAGAAAGCTCCTTTACAAAGAAAATGTAGATAGTCATAATTATGTATAGGGATAGAAGGAGGAGGAGTGAGTATATATGGGGAGTGACAACGAGGTGAATTTGATTGAAGGATACGTCATTTATGCAATGTTGACGATCTAACAGCTTTTGTACATGGACAGGATTTACGAGCAGTAGCTTTTACTCTTACTCTCCTCTTCTGTCGTCGTCCTTTCATCTTTTTTTTATTCTTGGCTGCTGTGAGAGGATGTGTGTAAAATAATCCAATCTCTCTTCCTACAGCTATTGACCAGTATTAACTTACTTCCATTTCACTGACTTTCCCTTTTACCTCGAAAGTATTTTTTTATTTGCTGTTTTTCTAGGATTTCTAGGTTTATGTGGGACTTGGGACATTGTTTATACATAGGGCATGTGTATGGATTACGGGAGGTAGTAATGTATTAGGAAAAATAGGATTAGGGCCAAAAGCATTGAATTTCCTGGTTCTTCTTTTTTGGTGGTACAAGAAGAATTGTTGTCACAATGACATGTCTTACCATAAGAGGATACACAATATAGGTTAAGGTATTCATTTGGTTTTTTTGTAATTTTTCCGGTGTGTTTTTTCCCGTATAGTGTATAGTGAATATTATAGTTTGTCCTATCTACGACTCATATGAGATGAGATATGGGAGATTTAAAAGATGGGAGAGAGAGAGAGAGAGAGGAAGGTTAGGGTAAGAAGAGAAGAAGAACAAGTGGGTTGAAATATATATATGGGGAATGCAGACAGTGCAATGAGGGAAAATCCGCAAGGAAATAAATAGACGAGCTCATCCATCAATTTCATGAGGCAGAACGATTTTCATCGATCAAGAACACGAAAAGCTTGGTCTTCTTGTGGATATTTTCAACAGTCCTCTGATATTCTTCAACTTATTCCAGACTCTCGTACTAACTCAAGTCACGAGGACAAGACAAGGCACTTTTCACTAACTGCTTCTCATTTTTTCCCCAACCCTTACATGATTCTGAGTATGTAGACATGTTTCACTCAATCAACATATATATATTCTACGTCTGTGCTAAATGCTCATTCCTTCTGGACAGTGACGAATGTATTCTTTTCCTTTTTTTCTTCCGTACACTTCTCTTCTAACCCTGAACAATTGTTTGGGAATAGCCCTTAACAATATATACTCCATCAAATTCTCATGAAAAATTACTCCCATAGGTTGGCCTATAATCAGGCATATATGAAATTTGCGTGTTTAGAGTTGCTAAACAAGAAGGACAGAGAAAGGGAGACTGGATTTAGGAAACAGAAAAGAAAGAATTAACATTTGGTCCGGTCCTTGTGATCTTTGAGCAATCCCTTAAGTTTTTATACGCATATAACTCATATTGAAAGAATATTTGTAAAAAATAAAGGAGAGAAGGGGAAAATCCGATAAATTTTTTGGGGATTTTAAAACTACGTAAAATCCTTTTTTTGGGATAAAAACTAAAATCTATTGGGAGCTCGTGAAGAAAATATAGTTCCAGATGAAATTTATGTGATACCAGAATTACCGGAGATTTGTTTCCATAAACTGGAAATCTTTCCTCAAATATTAGTGGCTATGGGCTCTTCATCCTGGAGAGGAGAGAGTTTCAAGTGGTTTTTAATGCTAAAAAGCTTTTGTCTGGGAGGATAAACCATTGTAGTGTGAAGCATTGCCATTCACCATGAAATTACTACAAGATAAATGCAATAATCTATGAGGACCATTTCAGCTTATCGTTCCGCAAATATCTAGCTTACATATATATAGTACATACATATAGTAAGGTTGATATAGATATAACATATGTACTTATACTACATTGACATAGAAAATATATTTTGCTCTCTCCTAACTCTTATATTGGCCTGGTTTGGCAAAAGGAAGATAAAAAATATATTTTTTTTACTATTGAAAATAATATCACATTGAATTGTAAAGAGCTCCTTTTGATAAAAGCTCTCCGGCCCATCTAACTGTGCGAGTCGTCTATTGAAAACAAAATAAGGAAATTTTATCATAGAGTTTATAGCTTTGAAAATACGTTTTTACATTTCTCTCCGAGGGAGTGAGAGAAAGTACAATTCAATTTAAATTCTCATTGAAGATTTATTAGGAATTCATATCAGGGAAATAAATGGGAAAATTGGTAACTATTTCGGAATTCATTAGAAATCCTCAAAAGCCTTTGGAAGTTCAACAAGGGAGTTAATTTTCCATGTAGACCTTTATATCTATCTACATGTGTAGACACAAGTGAATTTAGCAATGTGGAGGTGGATGATAAGGAGAGTCATGAATGAAAGTTGTTGGAATGCAGAGTGTGTTAAATGGAATGAGGAATTGCTTCTGCCGGGTTCATTTTGCCAACACGTTCTCTCACTCACACATTATATGCATAGGACTATGTTTACAAGCCATATATGCAGCCATTCCAATGGATATAAGCACATCCTTGGACCTTCCTCACAAACGTTTTTACGTCTTGAGAAATTTCGGCTCAAGTTCCATCTTACATGTTTCAACATATGTAGTAGGTACATTAGTGAAAGTGAAGGTTCTCCAGGATGAGAGAAATTCAAATAAAAGAAAGCACCAATTCATTCTCTTTCCTTATTTCCACCACTAAAAAGCTCCCAATTTCAAAAATGTTCCCTCCATTGTAAAAGATATACCCGTAAGTCTCTATATAGATTCTTAGCTCTTATGAGAAAAACTATAGCTGAATGTTCCAGTGGATTTTTACATTTAGAGTACTCCTCCGCTTATAAAAGTTGGGACATTCTGTCATTTAGCCAAAGGATAATATGTTGGAACATTGTGGGAGTGGAATATTGCATATCCTTTAAGTACATAGAAATCCCACGTCGTTTGAGGAAGCTAATGACTACACATGCATGAAGTCACGTTTCTTCAAAGAAGCCGATGTTACATAGAATTTATCTTATCATTGCAATTTAGACTAAATTGAGTTCACAAATAGATTCCCTAGAGTTTGAATTACCAGCTTTCCCTTCCCAAGTGACTCCCATTTATACATGTACGCACTTCCTTTGAGTAGCCCAAAGATTCCTAGTAGGGAGTAAATGTTCAAATGGGAATGGGACAAGGAGGAATCTTTCCCTCTAAGACATTTCACAACATTTTGTGGAAATTCTAAACAAGTTTCCCTATTGAAAATATAGAAAGTTAACCTGAATGGATTCCTTGCGGATACTCGTACAATTTATAGAGTAAGGTAGGTCGGGGTGAAAAGTTATGGTTGGGGAAGTGAGAAGTTGTGCTTTTTCCATTCTTCATATAATAATTAGGTTAAAATATGGTGAACCTATGCCTTTTTGCTCAGCTCAAGTTTTGCCTCGGGAATCCACTTGAAACTTAATTAGCCTTTCGAACTTGACGGGAACAGTAGTTTTTCCTTGTGGGTTCATTCATGGGAAAACCTCTTTCAGCACTATGTATAGTCTCTTAAAGTTTAGTCCTTATTACCAAGTCTCACACACTTGTAGTGGTGGGGATTTATAGAGCGGCACTAATGCCTTGTATGGTTACTTACGTGGTAATGTGGCTCGTACTTTAATTGTAATAAGTGGAGCATATCCTGATGAGCGGGGCTCACTCACAATCAGAGAGGCAATCATTGGCTTTGGGCAAGTGTGTGGGAAAGGAATTGATACTTTGGGGTGAACAATGGACGGTGACAATGTTGAGGGATCTGGTGATTGATTCATGAGAAATGGTTATTATGTATTTCTAAGAGATAGATACGTTTTATCTTTTTTCTTGCTCTGAATATTCACATTTATTGAGATAGGCTGTTGTTGTGGGGGTTATAGAAGAGTAGAGAGTTGTTTGGCAAATGGGTGGAGAAATACATGGGAGACGACATTGCTAAGAGGAAATTCCATTAATCAACAAAAGATTACTCATGTCTGGAATCAAAGGAGTCTCTGGGAGGATTCTCATTGTTCCTAGAACTTTCTCTATATTGTATCTATTAAGAGAAGTTGGATGTGAAGAGAGAGAGAGAGAGAGAGAGAGAAGGAAGAAGTGAAAAGTGAAAGCACTTTAGTTGCTCATTGTAGTACATTAGCAAATTGGTAAGGGAAATTAGTTGGGTGCTTTTATATAAATAAAGAGGAAATAACAAAAGAGGAACTACTACTTAGGAATGGAAATGTGGGTAACTTGTTTATGAATGTTGTGATAATAATGTTTTTCTCGGGATACAGTATTGTATTTTATAGAGGCTTTTGTGGAAGAATTTGATGTAACTTTCTGTACTGTTTATTATTTCCTAGGCCTCTGTCAAGCTACAGCTCTATTGACCTTTGTCACTCAAATTGGGTCGGAATTTGAAGCAAATATGCCGTACAGTCATCATCAGCAGAGACTCACATCCTTCTATAGATACAAGTACGGCTACTCCTTCTACCTGTTCCTCCTCTCCTTCTCCCTCTCTGAGTTGGCGGCCCTCTTTGACATGGCAGCCTATTTCCGGAAGTTCCCGCCCAATCACTACGTGATCACGTTCCATCGGCAGGAGCCCTCACCCTTTATGGCAACATCCACAACTAGTCCTCCCATGACCATGACATTGCCCATGACCATGACCAACTCCAATCATCATTCCTACAACAATACTCTCAATCACAATCATCACCATAACCATAGTCTGGGCCGGAACAATTTCCACACTCTCCCCGCCAACCATAACCATGGTCATCACCAGGCACTCCTCAACAATGGACCCATGGCACACAATAAGTATCAAGCCCATCCACAACCCACCCAACACCCTGACATCTGCAATGATTTCAGCTCCGAGCACATCGATCTCACCATGGCTTCTCGTCATAGTCTCGAGCATGGTATTACCTACGGGGTCATTGGCAGTAATGGTCATGCTGCCCCAGCAGATCATCAATGTGACACCTCTGGTATTATGCCTCCGCAGGCTTACATTAGCCCGGAGGTTACCATCACAACAATTGAGCGTACGAGTGCGTATGGAACATTGCGAAATAACTCTAAAATCCCCTCCACTGCCACCATGGAGAGTTTTGGAACTCTCCGGAAAGAGAACAACCTCTGAATCATTTCCAAGTTCAATATATTTTCAGCAAATATATGTATAATGCTGGAACTGGTAAAAATATCCACTCAAAATTATTTATTAGACAAAGAAAAAGAAAAAAAGCATATATTTTTCTGCATTATTTATTTTCATATTATTTTACATGTAATAATTATTATTTAATTTCCATGAATTATTTACATAAAGCATATAGTGATAGTGTAATATTTAGTAGTGTTCAAATTCTATGAAAATCTTTTACCTGTACATCCATTCATATTTTCTAATTAGTCCAATACTCTAGTCGTATTATTGTAATTTATATAAAAGTCGAAATATTTCCGTTCACGAAAATTTCCTTAGCAACGTTCCAAATCCAACAGCTCCGCTCTCCAAGATCCTTCTCCTACACAAGACGCAAATAAAATTCGCTGGGAAAAAAAGTAAGGTGAAAAAAAGGAGGAGGAGAAAAATGTTAATCCCTCAAGTACTCAACCATTCCATTTGTACGCTACGGTGGAAATTCCATTAATGGTTCTTCTTGCATGGAAGCACCATCATCATCATTGATGATATTATCCTGTGTATAGAAAAGTGTCAAAGTTACGGTAATGGGGACACCGGTCATAATTTGATTTGAAGAAAGGACTTTCTCCAGGGTGAAAGTACTGAAAGGCTTGCAAACAAAGAACCACGGAGGAGTCTGTGTGCACTGAGCTTTTGATTGAATGGAGCCATCTAAATTGAGCTGCATCAACTGGAGTGCAATAATGAGAGAGAGATTGGATTCAATTATATTGTACTTGTTAGCTAGCTGATTAAGTGACTTGAACGAGAGAGAGTGATAGAGAGGATGAATGCAAGCGGAAACAAGGATGAATCCTCCGAGAGAATATATAAAGGCTTTGAGAGTATAGGAGACAAGTGACAAACTCAACGTATATAAATTGTTCCCTGTATTATCCTCGTTATCATCTTGAGGATGAGAGACATTTGACGCAAGTTTTTTTCTAAAGAAAAACATGTTGCTTTATACACAGGAACCTAGAATATTTAAAGAGAGAGGGAGAGACAGAGAATGAATGAGATGTCATCTGTCTACTCTTATCTTTCATAAATATCTTATTTACATATTCTCAACAGCATTTACTACATGTCCACTTCCCTGTACTTTCCTATTACAGTACAGTTTTCCAAGCGGAAACTAAATTTAAACTGACAATTTTCCAAAAAATAAATTACATCATTTTATCCACTTTTACTTTTCACACATACAATAGTACAGTACGTCTTGGTAATTTTTTCTCCAATTTTGGTGAAAGACATATTTTAGTTTATTTTGTATTATACAGAAGAAAGGGAAAAAATAGGGAAGGATAAAAAAATCCCAAAAAACAGACGCGTCACTATGGAAAAATTCTGAGGCTTTTGTTTATCACATGGAAATTCAGATGAAAGTAATTCAAGAATGTTTTTGCAAATGTGTGGGGAGAGAGAAATTGCTGGAGGGAGGAAGAGTAGTAGAGAACATCCGGGCGAGGTTATAAGCACATTCAAAATTCAGATGGACATGAAAAATCCATATTAGCTCTCTCCCTCACTCACTGCTGACAGACTTGAAAAAAAACTAAGGTACGGTTGGGGATGACGGAATTTTTGCAATATATTTACATACTTGAATGTAAAAAAAAATCCCATGTATTTATTTCAAGTTTTGCAAGAGACCGTATGTACATTTCAATGACGTTGACCTGTCAATAGGAGTTTTGGTTGGATTGTCAAATGGGAAAGGGTGGGCTGAGATGTTCCATGTGGGATTTTTGTCTTTCCTCCTCTCACTCTCCATGTATATAATGTTCCTTTCAATTACATTCACTTTTCTTTTAAATCTCCTTCCTTGAGGCATTCCCTCAATGTTTTCACATTTCTATTTATTTTCTCTCTCTCTCTCTCTCTCTCTCTCTGGAAAATAAAAAAGCTCATGCTTTTTTCATGTCAAAAAAATCAATCACAAGAACTGAGGACGAGACCATTTTCAGCTGAAATCTTCACATCAGTTCACTTTATGGTTGAGAGAATTTCTTACTTAGGTTTTGATTGTATTTACATATCTACATAGTAACTTATGGATGTATGGAGGAAGTTACGTGCATATATGATACCAGACATTTGTTTCTGATTGCTTTTTTCTCCTAGCAAATAAATATATATAGGGATAACCTGTCGAGTACCATGAGTGAGTCTAATTCATTGTTTGTACACACGTTCCTTTTTTGTCGAGCAGAGCTGTCATATTTTTCCAAGACATTTAAAAAGGAAAGAATTGAGAAATTGTGCTTTTCCTTTCAAAGGCTCTCAAAACTTTCTATTTAACTTGATTTCCACCACAATGCTTTTCATATAAGCTCGAGGCTTAAACAGTATACTGACTCACTGTGACTCCTCCAGGCATATAATGTGTGTCAAAATTTCATTCTGGTCCTGAAGTCACGTAGTGTTTTTTATTTTAGAATTAATAAATATTTACTCTGCAATGTTAAACAATAATATAATGCTTTTAAGAATTATATATTATTATTATTTATCTCAAAAAAATATTTTTAGTGAACGTGAAATAATAATAAAATTTGAATGCATTAACAACACTAAAATTATTATTTCTCATGATAAACATGGCGGATTTGATTGAATGTCGTGTTGCTGGGAAAAGTGTAGGAGTCAATAATTAAGTTAATGGGATGTTGATTTTGATGGAGGGAGAGGCAATAGATCTTGAATGCACTCAAGAGGGAGGAAAAGATTAGAGAGGAGAGAAAAGGGAATGAGAAAAAAAAAAGGAATTTGATTGGCAAAAGTAAAATCCTCTTGGAAGTTGTGTACGGTCAATGGTACGTATGAAATGAATGGGAATTCTCTATTGTGTGTGTAAGAGCAGTTTCCCTGTATTCTCAGTCGTCTCCTATGTAGTCGAGTATTGTGTGGTTCTGAAGAAAGTCTTTTAGTATTATATCTTATACTAACTATTGCTATGAGTGTGTTCCTTTCTTAATACAGGACGTTTACGCTTGATCATCAAGGAGTTAGTATGAGCTTGTTTGCTACTATATATGCCATACAAGTGAAATGAAAGTCTCATCCGTTCCATGGTCCATTATTCCTCAAGAATGTGTTTCGATTTTCAGTGACAATTCAACCAGAGAATATCCTCCCTCGCTGTCAACACTATACATATTTATATACCAGGATGGGTGCGTTTCTATGTATTGTAGATCCCTTTTAAGTTATAAATATCTTATGCATAAAAATATATATAAATCTACTATAGTGGCATTTTTCAGAGTGTATGGAAACTACCCGATTTTGTCATCTACCAAGTGTTTATGTATTCCGATACATTATATTATATAGTGTATATAGAGCGTCTGTACATGGGCAAAATGCTGATAAAAGTTAATTATAGAGATACATATGTGTATGCATAAATTTACTCTACGTAGTTATTACTATATATATATCTCCTATAATAAATTATATGGTCAAATGGAACACTTTTCTAACGAGAATATATGTATTAATAATATATTATCAACACACTCTAAGGATTTTTATGCTGGCTGTAAATATAAGAATTGTTTTTTTCGTTTGTGTGAGAGAGAGAGAGAGAGAGAGCGAGAGAATAAGAAAAATCTATGTATGTACATATATAGGGGAAAATGTAAAAAGATATAATAAAAAGTAAAGAGGAAATTATATGTATGAAAGCTATTTAAAAATTCTGCTAGCAAATATTTATATGTAGTGCTAAGGGAATTTATGAGAATGTGAAATATACACTGGGTAAAGTCCTAGGTATGATGAGGGTATATATCCGGAGGAGGAGGAGGAAGAAAGAAAAAGAGGAGGAAAGAAGAGAAAAAAATTATTTTGTGCGCACGAGAAAAACTTATTATTGTCATTTGTGACAAATTAACATTATTATTCCTGAAAATTGCTGTAATCATGATGAGCTACCTAAATTATACTGTTGGTGAATGAATAAAAGGCCCTTATGAGAGAGAGAGAAAGAGAGAGAGAGAAAGTGGTAAGAAAAATATCCCTTATTATTCCCAGCACGTATCCACCAAATAGATCACTCATGGGGAAATGTCAAGAATTTTCTAATTACTCAGGCGACGGGTCTGAAGTTACCATAGGAAGAAAGGAGAAACCGGTTTTGAATTTCAAAAGCTATCCCTTCTTCCCTCCCCAGCACACAAGATAAATACACACTTTGGTGAAGGTAGGGAATCTCACGAGGAGTAGCAGCAGCAGCAGAAGTTCAGGGATATCAGGCTCAAAAAAGTGTGAGCTGTGAATAAATGTAGTTGATAGTTAAATTCTCCCGTATCTTCTTTCTCCCACTCAATTTTCATATTAGCCCTAACGCTACATACAGATAGATGCTTCTTGGCTCTCACTCCCACCCTCATCCTTTTTCTCTGTACTTTCACACACACACACACACACACACATCTACGGATTATTTCAAGGCAACAAAGGCAAGTAGGGAGAAAGTAGTGTAGTAAAAGGAACCTTGCTCAAAGCCAAAGCCACATATTTCCATTTAGTTGAGCAGAGAGGAAAGGAATGGCTTTTTCCAAGAGTGAGAATTTTTTATGGTGCATGGGTGCAGTTCATATAAACTTGTAGAGAGAAAGAGATATATGAGGGAAAGTCGGGGAGAAAAGTGCATTTGGTAGAGGAAGGAATTTCCAAAAGGACAGATATAAGAGAGATGGCTGTTGTAGAAGGGGAGAGGGAAAATAAAATGATGTTTGGCTGGTACTTGGCGCACGCGAACTTGATCTCTTTAAAAGTGTCCAACTTTCAACTGAAACTTGATTGTCGATTTGGATGGATTTCTTATCTCTCTCTCTTCTATTCCTACACTTATGTTACATTTCCCTTTTCAAAATTCCAAGAGAGAGAGAGAGAGAGAGAGAGAAAAAAAAACTCAATTCTTTATGATCCTCTCAAATACGGAAGTTGCACTTGCAGTCACTGAGAATGTAGTACGAACACAAATATTACTCTTATGCATCTTCCTCCCCTCCCACCCATCTCTTGTGAATTTAGGAGAGAAGAAGAAGAGATCCCTATACATTCTTCATACACATGCAAATCACATGTATAACCTTACACTTGTAAACAATCTTCTTGAGCATCCACAACTGTATCTTTGTCTTCTTCCCCGCTCCTATTCATATTTCATTTTATCAAACTAACAAGAGGGCAACTTTTGGTAACATCCTGAGAGTTGTTGCAATACAACCACTTAGGTAATGTACGCAGTTGTAGGATCTGCAGTCATCCAAGCCCGCCTCTGGCTCCATTCAAATACACATCCTGAGCAATGACGATGACAGCAGGCACATAACTCATATTTCTCCAACAAGTGACATGTCTTTAGAAACTCATCTCATCCTAATTTCCATCTCGTCTCATCACACACTATTTTTCAACCACCTAAAAACTTTCTCCCTATATAGAAACGATATGGAAGTACTCTTTTTACACTACATACACGCAGTTTCCCAATCCCACTCCATACTCACACCCTAGCTCATCCCAACCAATAGACAAAGGTTCATGATCGCTCTCATTAGACAAATTTATCACCACCACAGAAAATACCAACTCAGATGTGGAAACTTCACCGAAACTGACACTCTCTAAATTCTCATTAGCTCCGACCTGATGAGACTGGAACGTATGTATGTACATGGCTAATAACGAGAAGTCAAGAATGTAAATTGTAGCCAACGTGTACGTACGTAGATATGTAAAATGGAGAAAAAAAACCAATTTCGAATTTTTCACAGTAATTGATCGTACAAGAGTCAGCCGACGCGATGTAAAAAAAAAGGATGGGGAAAAATGTCTATTCCTATCAAACTTACAGCTCTTCAGAGTCCAACCTATGTATAGGGAAAAGTTAAGGGACCAATTGACATTTAACTAACCATAGGAGAAAATCATTTTTCGCTTGTTAGTTCCAAAGGGAGGGGGTCCCCGGGACTAGTCTTCTCTATACATAGAATAACAGGATGAAAAAAAAAGGAAAAATCCATGTGCAACTTTTTCTCTCCTCCATCTCCAATGATAAAATTCAATGGGAAAATAGCTATATTTGAAGAAGAGAGAGAGAGAGAGAAGATTTGATTGTAAAAATGTTCCATGAGGAGATACACAATAACGCATCTTTTTGTCCCTCTAAAAAAAATATATATATAAAGTTGGGAGAAAGTGACTTTCTTCCAGGGAGAAAATGATTATAAAGATGAAACGATGTGTCTACACTATTTGGATGGTAGCGCCAAAAAGAAAACTCTCTCTCAGAATAGAGAGAAAGAATGTGCTCCTACTTAAACTTCAAGTAGAATTCTTTCTCAAGAGTTAAGTAACTCACAGGAGAGAAAGAGAGAGAGAGAGAGAGGAAACTGGGAGCAGGTTTTTTTTCTTAAGGGGAAAAACAGGATAAAACATTTCATCTCCCAGAGAAGAGAGAAAGAATATAAGGTACGTCATACGAGCTGAAATTGAGGTTTGTGTGGGTACAGAAGAAAATGAGCGGTTAGGAGAGCTTCGCTACGGAGGAATGAAATTCTACCTAAACTTTCTCATTTTCTCTTTTGAAAAACCTGTGAAAGTCATGTGTATTATTATTTTACTAGCATTTGCAATAAAACTCGACTCTCTATCCTTGAAATGTGGGATTTTCCGGGGAAATAGCACATTGCTTGTACATTTCTATTCCCAAGCATAATTCCGCTCACATACTTTTATGTCATTTATCTTGTAATGTTTATGTACGATTGGCTTGCCTATCCTACACCCTATAAAATATAAAATGCAATTCTTTGCTTAGTGTGTGTAAAAAAAAGAGAGAGGAAATGGGAGGGGAGAGACTGTGAGTAAATTCAAAATCTGTGAATTGAGCTTCATTCTCTTTCTCTCTCTCTCTGATCGAATGGAAACGATGGCATAGCAATAATAGTAAGATTGACTCAAATATGTACGTAGCATAGCATTTCCAAGTAGAATTGTGTATGCGGGGATGGATTTTCAATTGTATACTAAGCCTTGTAGCTTGTAGCAAAAATGAGCCTATGTATTTGGAACGGAGAGAGCGTAGAAAGTTGGAATAAACCAATGAAACGAAAAATTGAAAACCACTAACAATAACTCTGGAATTCCTTTCCTTTCATTTATTTTATATTTTCTAGCAGTCGACTCTTTTTTCCTTCTCGCTTATCCTTCATAGTCTAAAGACAGAAGAAAGAGTGAGTGAGAGATTTTGAAAGGAAAAAAAAACATTTTATCCTTGGAATGTAAAATGTCCTCTGGATAAAACTCTCTCGTCGTCTCTCTCCAATCATTCGCCGAACAAGCTTGACTGACTGCGAACGAGCAGAGCTCTCGAATTCATTTCCCTTTTCTCGACATTTGATGTCCTTTCTCTCAATTGTCAACAATAATTTTGCATTTACACACAAAGCGAGGAGCATTGGAGTTGAAGAGGCTCAAACTATTTCACATATCTAACACACACCAGAGTCACACCAACTTCATTACATTGAAGTGGTTTCAAAAGTAAGTGCTTAACATAATTATATTGAGGCTATGTGTGTATATTTCCGCCCACGTATGCACTTTCTCCTTGGTCGTCCCCAACAAAACATTCAATTCTTTTCCTAAGTCGGATATAATAAATCCACAATAAATTTACATAGGAAGTTCATAGAGTATTATTGTGTATTTTTAGATGCTTTGGTTTATATAGTAGATACATATATATATATATATAAAGACATATTTGTAGGTGTAGATTACAAAGTGCCTTTTGTGCGCAAAAAAAAGATTAAATTGCGGAAGATAAAATTCAAAGGATTCGGAAGTTTCCTAGGATATTTGAAAATAAATCCAGTCTAGAGTCCATAAAAAACATTTTATAAATAATTTTACCATTTTATTGGCAATAAAATTCCCAGGGTAGAGAGTCCTACCATTAAATCTACCAGGTAATTAAATATGAGTAGTAAATGTAGTGGTTTTGCTCACAGAGGATGTGAGATAGAAGGGAATCCCATTTACTTTTTGCTGGAACTAACTCTTTGAAATGGAGAGAAATTCTCTAAGAGATTTCATCCTGTGAGAAAAAGAAATAACTGGGAAAAATCTCGGTCAGTGACTAAAACCTCAACAGGCTCTTGATCTTTTATTATGCGAGTAATGATGAGCTCCGTGTGTCCAATAAATATGAATGATTTATTAAGACAAAAATGAACAGCGTAACAATCTGGAGAGTGTAAATTCAAGTGTTTAGGATAATAAAAGGGAGCACCTTTTATACTCAAAACGAGAGTAGCATCACTAGAAGTGAAGGTGCTTACGGGTAGGAATTATTTGTAGGATTGTAAAGTACCCACATGAGTCAGGCTCATAAATAACAAATAACAGGAATAGTATGAGTACTGACCTATTCAAATAGATGACACAGAGGTTAATAGACTTGTGCTCACAATTTCCAGTCACAATATAATTAAATCTTGTCTGAAATAAATCTCGTTCTCGACCACAATTCTCCACTAAAAACTTGCTCTAGTACATTTTACTCGGGGCCATTGAAATAAATATTTCATATTTCATAAAATATTGTGCTGTGAGGAAAAGGACAGGAGGCTGCACGTGAGGCTGAAGCCATTATTATATTTGTCGTAATTTACCCATGTTGACTTTCATCCACAGAAGTTTCCAACATTACCAACACCTCTCTAACAAGATAAATGACAGCCATTAAAATTTATACACATTATTATTATTATTATGTACTGACGAGTCCTAGTAGGACGAAACAACGTTGTCTACAGCTTGGTCGAGGTAATTTTGGGTAATAATCACAGT
>JAQFXU010003549.1:0-15924 GCA_034693705.1 Spatulosminthurus flaviceps | reverse complement strand
AGGAGCGGGTATATCCGTTGGAATGTCATTCTCATCGAGTAAATTCAATGTGGACATACTTCTTGAAGTATCGAAATTATTAACATTTGAAGCAATACTGGAAACGCTTCTTGAAGTGCCAAAAGTATTTCGCGAGCTTTTAGATGTGGTGGTTATTCTAGAAGGCCCGGAAGTACTACTACTTGTTGAGGGATAAAAATGTGTCTGATCTACGGATTTTGGCCTTGAGGTGAATTTTCGCTGCATTTCTCGACCGAATTCACTGAAAATGTTAGAGATTGAATTGGCTGAGCGCATTGATGACTTATTTTTGGTGGTGCTTGGTCCTTGAGTATTAAATTCGGGTGGTGCGGATCCCTGTCTTCTTATGTTAATTGTTGAGGAGGAGGATGACACACTTGGAATGAAGAAATTTGACTTTGGCCTGACTTCTCGTCTCAATTGTAATGGTGCTTGCTTTCTAAATGTTGATTTCATGTCTGGGGCGGCTTGCTTTGAGGTTCCTTCCCTTTGTGGACCTTGTTGAAGCCGCCATGGACGGAGACGTTGCGTAGGTCGTGGAGACGATTTTGTAGCTTTCGTTGGGGTTTTTTCATCCATTGTATAAGCTGTAAATGTTTGAGGAATGTTTGTAGATAGTTGATACTAAAAAAAATTACGTCGTAATTTCAGGTCATTAAATTGTTTTTCAAGCATTGTGCTCATATGATGAGTTAATTATTATTGTAAAAGTATGAACTACTGCGATGGAACTTACTTTTTCGAGCCTGAAATCAAGGAGGTTGTTTACACTCAAGGATGAGTCACGATTACCAAACTTGTGTTTAAAGTAGAGGAAGTTCTTCACACTATTATTATAAGTGGAATAGGAAGAGAGAATATATGTGCCCTCGAACGGGTTTCACTCAAAATAGGCTGAAAAATGATCACTGTACATGTGGATTCATAGCTTGAATGCTTCCAGCAGGAGCGAAAGCAATAATGTGTAATTGCTCCTGCGGATAAACGATGAGCATTTGCAACATCAGTAAACCT
Source organism: Spatulosminthurus flaviceps (assembly GCA_034693705.1). Taxonomy (NCBI): domain Eukaryota; kingdom Metazoa; phylum Arthropoda; class Collembola; order Symphypleona; family Sminthuridae; genus Spatulosminthurus; species Spatulosminthurus flaviceps. The sequence goes on along the minus strand of JAQFXU010003549.1, from coordinate 14,889 downwards.
TTACGTCACACTTGCTCCTGATAAATAAAGTAAGCCTATAACATTTATTGGAACTGATAGTGATATCGTCTGTGGTTCTGGGCTCTGTTTGTACGGTTTGTGTACACAACATATGAGGCATATAATGGCATGAAATATTATCCAAATCCTGTATGGTTTGGAATACTAAATGTCAATATGCGAGTGAAATTACATGTAATGCTTTTTTACCTTGATAAATAATTATCTGTGGAAATTATATATGGCCACAAATTTTATTACGACTGCTTTTTATTTGGAAGAAGCGCCAGACAATCAAATTTCGTTGGTGCAAATAATCGTCAGCAAAAAAAATACCATTTTGTTTGAATATACGTTTGTGTATCGCTTCGGGGGAAAGGAAAGGTGGTCAAATGGTGGCTAATAACGTCGGGGGCAAAATGGCAGTTATGAAGCAATGTGGGCAAAACCGCGCGTTATAGAATGTACATACAAATTATAATTTAAAATCAAGTTAAGTTTAAAATTAAGCGAATTCGCTTGACCGGTTTATTCAAGAAAAATATTTGAAAATATTCATATATGTATGTACAAGTACATTCGTATGTTTCTGTACAATGTGCGGGAACCCGGGGTTCCTATACGCACCAGAGAGCCTGTAATTATATCAGTACAATATTTTGTACTCGCTTTTCCAATTAAATTCAAAGGGATGAGCAATTATTATGGTTGTGAAACATGTCCCAAATAATAATGACTGATTGTGATTTTTCGAAATAATTATTATTACTCTCAATGACTAAATGCTTACGAGCGGTCAGGGATATTTAAAGAAGGTTGGAGGACTCGCGATCAGAATAAGTTTGAACTCAAAGTAGAGCATAGAAATAATCTTATTATGATAATCTAAGGCAAATCGACCATGAAGGTTTCTTATCCTTTAAAATTGTTGTTTTCTGACGTCGTAAACACTTTGAACAAAGCATTTGTATATTCCATTACTTCATTATACAACATGCGGATAAGGCAAAGTAAGGAAATTATGTTTAACCATGGAATGGTCAATGATTGCTGTCACGAACATTTTATTGGAGTTTCTTTTTTTTCTGCAGGTAATTATTTATTAGTGCTCATTCCTTATTCCTGTTTTTCTCAAGAGCTTCTTCTCATTTTCTCTTCAGCAGTCTGGAATTATTATCATTGATCAGGGACGAGTTTAAGAAAATTTCCGAAAAAAGAGTGGTTTTAGTTCAATTTCAGTATATATACTCTCAGTTCGAGGAATTCAGTCATGAGTGATGAATTTTTAGCTTTTGTGAGCAAGTGGGGAGAAAATAGTAGGAGACCTTCCAATGGAGACATAGTCCATGAATATGTGAGACTTGGGTTTAAAACTAAATGTATTTCTACGTGTTTCAAAAGCTGTGTATAGCTAATTTTATGATTTTTTTAGGAGATACAACTGACTGATGAGTTGAAAGCGGCGTTACATTCCCAGGGCTACGGCGAATTTCATCCCGAGCTTATCGCGGGAAGATCAGATGTCTTGGACTTTAATGATGTTGTCAGTCTTGGAAAAAATATAAGTGCAGAGTAAGTCATCAGATGTCTATTTGAAACTTGAAGCTGGAAAACATTACATATTATTTTTGTATAAATGTATTGTATGCATGTATATATAGTTGGCCATGGTTCTTAACATTTTCCTCTTATGTTCACAATCGTTCACTGGAAACTCTTTACTGCAAAGCTGCTAGCTATAAAGGACCTGCACTGATCATTATCAAATCAACTTGCAAGCAAGTAAGATGGAATTTCATGTTTACATAAGCTCAATAACATTCTATAAACAAACAGACCTGAGGATTGTGGATTTTAACGTACGTATATTGTCAAATGAGTTTTTGTTCCTCATTTCTATAACATCGTCGTGGATACCCGTTCTGACTCCAGCTCAAATATTTATTACATTATTGTTTGTAACTTATCCTAAACATACTACATATAACCTTTCAGTTCGACTATATTTTGATCGATATATTTTGCTATAGTAGTAGCCACGGTAATATTTTTTAAGGATACGATGATGGAAAAGCTTTGAAAATGTGATATTTCTATAGGTTTTTGGAGCCTTGTTATCTGAGCAGCCCAAGTTATGCAATGGATATTACGGAACGAGTGAATCCTTCTTGTTTCAATGCCGTCCCAATTTTAAGGTTTATAGACCCACTGGAAAAGACAAAAACTTTCTCCTAGGGAATGAAGATTCTTTTGCTGTGGGAACGAAAAACATATTGTAACTTGGTTAAAATATCTCCTGGAATAAAATTTATATTATTTTGTTTGATTCACTTTTAATTGTCATATGATTTGAATTTGTTTTGATTTCAGTGGCAAAAGTGCTCTCCACATTAATTCAGCTTTGACGGAAGGATGGACCGTTGAAAGCCCGACCTTTAGGAATGCTCCGTTGGTTCAAGAACGGAACTTCCAAATTAAAATCTTAGAATGCTGGCATTTTGGCTTACCCTTGTGACAGAGCTTATGAGGATGCTCCATGGGACGCAATAATAACTTAATTTACATAATGTTGATTGTTTTAAAACTTGATTGTGTTATTTAAATACCTCAGTTGGGAAAGATTTGGTTGATTAGGGAACATAAACTAAGTGAAATGATTGTAAATAATAATTACTATTTGTTGCTATTTCCGTTTCTTCCACTTTTCATATTCTTCAACGAGTGTGTTCGAAATGGCGTCGATTTCAATTAGCATCTTTTTCCTTTTATCTCTTTGTTCTTCCCTTCCCATTACGTTGATCCTATCCAGACTAATTGAGTACTTGACGCAAAGTTCGGACAATCTTCGGTAAACTTTATCATTTTTTTCCCCAACCGGAAATTTTTCCGCTTCTTCTTTCAGCTCTTTCAGCTTTTCCTCCATGTCTTCCATTTGCATAAGAGTGATGTCTATATATTTTTAACAAAAATACAATCGGGTAAGTTTTGAATGACCAGTGGATTGTCCAGAGACATAAAATATATATATTTATGGAATATTTTTAACAAAACAGATTTTTTTAGCTATTGCTCAGAAACATAGCTATGTAAAAATTGCGTTGAATCGCTTGCAAATTGGAAGGCATGAAATTTATGCGTATAATAAATAATTTTAAAAGGCGACCTTCCGCTGGTGTAAGTTCTGGTGCCGGAGGATCGCCGAGGTTGTCTAAAAACGCTTGAACTGTAATATTATCCATATTTCCTCGTATTTCGTCCCCAATCAGCGTATGGATTCACCTTCTTTGCGAATTTTTTGTCGTCCTTTGATGTATAATTTTTACTAGAATAGCTATTTGATATTTGATTTCACTTTTGCATGGAAACCAAAAGCACCCATTTAATGAAACAGGTTCTCGTCCTTGTACTTCGAGTATACTGTAATGTTTTAGATAAGAAGCTCATTCTGATAAGATAAGGAATTGTCATCTTTCAACGTGATACAAACGTATGCGGTTTATATGAGCAATTGTAAAAATAAAAGCTATAGAAATATTTTTTCCGCAATTATAAATATATTGTAATTTTTGTGGGCTACAAATTAAGCTGCTTATTGTCCATATGATGGACAAAAATAATAATATTTACGATTGTTTGCGCTCAAATTAAATTGCATAGGGCTAAAGTCAAGCTTGCGATTTGAGAAAATCCCTCTAAGGTTTTTTTTCGTGGTTATAGTCGAATGAATATTTATTGGGATCGTTGCATCACTGACAGGGAATCTTGTCTTTAGTTGCTTTCTTGTAAGATACGGATGTAGTTACATATTTTTTCTATTCCATTATGCTTATATAAAACATAATTATATGGAAATGGAAAAAGTTAATAGAAGAAAAGAAGGAGGTGATTTTTCGGAAGCATATAAAGAAATACGACAGAGCCCCAGCTATATTGATGAGTGTTTAGCTTGTGAAACCAGTTTCCATGTATGTGTTTGACGAGTAATTTGGGGACGGGAGATGTAAATGGTTTGTAATGGATCTTGAAATGAGGAATTTTTATCTAAGATTCTAGTAAGTTGTCGCCTAAACTTTTAAGTTTCGGGACTTGATTGAAATTTCATGAATGTATTTGTAACTTGTTGAGATATTTGATAGCTACCAGATGTGATGAGGTGTAGTAAAAAAAATTGATGTAATTAACAGCAAGGTTAGAAAAAAGTGGGATTTATTCACTTACTTTGAGGAAGAATTTGTGAATTCGTATAAATAGCGTGGGTAATTTTGGTTTGGTAGTCAATTCCATCTGTGAGCTTGAAGTTTCTTTCAAATCCTAATTTCTCATATTATTTTGAAGCCAATAAGTCTTCTCCGAATATCTACCAACATGTCTAAGATCTTGGTAAAGCTTATTTATTGAATTATTTATCAATTACTAAATTTTCGTCAGAATTTTCACCAATAATTATTGCTTCAGACGTTCCTAATAGCTGTTTTTTAAAATTTCTAGTGCATTTTTGCCCTTTGCTTGGTCGCTGCCCAGGCTTCCGTCATCTACAGCTATTCCCCCGCAGTTGTGCCCCTGACTGGTTACAGTCACACCATCAACCACACTCCATACTTGGTTCAATCTCAGCCTGCTGTTTTGGCTGCCCAACCAGGTCTTGTAGCTGTGGGTGGCTCTCAAGTGGTCTATAGCGCCAGCAACCCCCAATATGTTATTGCCGGTAAATAAATGGCCTAGAAACCCCTACCGACCCGTGAATATTTGACAGTTGATGGTTCTGGACTTTTGACAAGATTCTATGTGATTCTTAATAAAAATTATTGTATAAATTCGTTACTTGTTCAAAATACTAATTATTGTCAAAATAAAATTATGTTGTTTCAAATTTCTGTTTACTGCTACTCTGAAATTCTTTGAGTTTTCTTGACCGATTTTTTCATCCAATTCTGATGGTTTTATTATTTCTTGGATAGAAAACTAAAATATAATATTGGGATGGTCAGTCGCAACAAAAATAAAACTTGCTACTGCAATTTTACTACAACACAAGGTGATATGGTTTATCAAACAAAGCTTTGAATTTATTTCTGCTCGAAATTCATTGAAATAGTTAATCCCTCTACAACTTTTTGAAGGAATGAATGCAATCCTTGATTGTACCTTTAAGTTGAAAAAAATCTGAGCGATCGTTTGGGTAGCGGTACCAGCATCGGAGTAACATCTGATTTCTATAAATATTGTCCAAGTTAGAAATAAAACAATTATGACCAATGGTTCCCACATTATTTTCTTTGAATTCTGAAATAATCAAATGATTTTATACATGTTTTCGTTAGCAAAGGCTGGAATGCTCATCCGATAGCCGTTCTCCAAGTCCAGCACAAACTCCGGGGACCACTTTATCCCAGGATGTGGATCCTCGCCAAGAGAGAATATTTCCCAGAGCGTAACTCCAAATGCCCATACGTCCGTCTTTACAGTGAATTTCTTGAGCCGGAATAGTTCTATAGCCATCCAGCGCCATTTCGGTGGCGGCTATATACTCAACACATTACTCATGTTACTATAGTTTTCCCAATATAAGATGAGTTTCTGTAGAAACATACCCTAAAGTTCTCAATGTAATGATTTCGCTCAAACTCTTTTCTCCAAGAGCATAGATCTGAAATTTTTACGCAGTTATTAGGGAAGAGATGTATGTTGCTGGCGCTGAGATCACCGTGGACTAGCTGAAATATAAAGGAAAGATTGATAATTGAACAACACAAATCATTTGAATGTTTTTCCTTATATAATTACTTTTAGTTGATGCTGTAACATGTAAAATTACCTTTAATCAACTTATTTAAATATAAAATATAATTATATAATTAAAAAATTATTATGAACAGCTAATATTTATCATATTATAATGACGGAGGCGACATTTATCTTAGTTAATGATAAGTACATATGGGGTACTTGTTTTATGGTAAAAAGTAACCACAATAATTATTATTAAATATAAATATTATAGTTAATAATTTAATCATTTAATTCCAATATATGGATAAACTAACTAAATAAGACCACAATACATTAGTGGCGCGCTTATTTTCCCCGCCTAAAAGAAATTGCCCTATTGCCCAAAAACCCAGAATATTCGAAACCCAAAAACCCAAAAACCCTGGGTATTTGGGTTTGGGTTTTTGCCTCTGTCAACACTGCTCACGGCGCAGCAGAGTGAATAAAGCTGCCACCAGATGAGGCTACCCTTTTTTAACACGGCCGTTAAAGTAGAAATTAGCCTTTTGAATAAGGTCTTATTACTATTATTTAGGACTATTGTTTGCATGTTTCATAAACACTTGCTCTAGTTTGCTTCACTTTGCCCTTAATCCCCTGTCATATTACTTTAAGTATATACTTTAAGCACATTAAATAAACTATAAACGTGTATATGTATATAGGGGCAAGGAAAATCTTACCTTTTCCTGCTGAAGAAATACCATAGCGGTTGTTATTTGCTCACACCAATTGAGTAACGTCATTGTGTTCACGCTTTTACATTTTTCATTGAAAACCCTTCAAGTAAAGTCCACTGGTTAAACATAACCTTGTAAAAATGGTAAAAATAATTTCTTTTATATTCTTACTTACGACGCCTTCCTCGTCTCTTCTGTTTTCACCAGCTGTCGGTCAGTTGAGTTCTGACGTAGAATGTCTTTCAAACTACCCAGTGAGGAAGATTCAAATCCCGCAATTATGACTCCTAAATTACACCACCCATCAAAAATTTTAGAACAAAAATCCAAGTTAACTAAATGCACCAGGAGTATGTGTACATATGCCACAATGCAAGTAAATTGTTTCATTTTTTACGATTATGAATATTGGAAATCTCGGCTCCTAAAAATTCTACAATATTTGGATGCTGTCGGGAGCGAAGGTAGTCCATAATCTTAATATCCTTTAAAAGTTGTTTAAAATACGGGAACTCTGTTTTCACATCGGTCAATTTGAGAATTGCCTCCCTTCCTTTGATCGTGCCAGGAAAAACGCATAGAAAATTATCTTGCTCCAGTAGCTTTCCAAAATCTAAATAATAACGTTTCCACAGAAATTGAATTTAAACGAAAACATATTTTTTAAATTTTCAACTAAACGTTACATACCAAGTTGAATATCCTCATCCGATATTTCATTCCGAAAGGGAAATAACTGAGCAGAGCTTGCTCCAGTCACGCTATTTCTAACAAATGATGCTCTAAACTGGCCCGTTGTAAACTCCTTGATTTCCACTTCTATTAATTGTCGAAGCTTTCCCTGTTAATATTAATCATTTCGTTTTTGCTAAAATAAGTCAAATTAAAAAACGAGGAGGGAAGTTGTGCTATTTACCTTTGATTTATAGCGTCGTAAGAGAAGGAAAACACACAATAGGGCAAGCAGTAATCCCAAGACAGCTGATGCGGACACGGCTAACCAAGTTTTACTCAACCCAAAGATATTTGTCCCCTTCCTTCGGTCGTTTTTACTTTTTTGGGGTTTCTCTACGGCTATATTACCCAATTTTTGGCTTCTTTCTGTTAATTATTTGTGATTTTTAAATAATGCTTTAGCTAACAAAGTCAAGAATAGCTTTAAACACTTGATTTATTCTCAGCCGCTAATAATTATTGTAGACACATGTACTGCCCCCTGTCTTACCTGTGCTGCTAGTATTATCACTCCGAGCTACAGAGGTTGAAGATGGCGTCGTAGTGGTCGGAGTGGTCGTGTTGGTCAGAGTGGTCGTTGTGGCCGCAGTGGAAGTGGTTGGAAGTATTATTTTTGGTTGTTCGGGCGCTGATGTAGCAGGTTTGGTAGTCAGGTGAGAATTTTTAAACAAATTTTCGATTGTATCTGTACAAGCATGTAAAATAATGTGTAACCTTTGAGTTGGCTCCAACATACAATGTGTATTTTAGCACTGATTTATCCGCATGCTATTTTACCCTCTGTTTGATCAAATTGGAACTTTGAATGGAATAAAATTAAAAAAAATAGTTTGTTCTTTTTTAAAATGTACCTTACCATTCCTATTGAAAAAGGAGTAAGACTTGTTAGGCTTGCTGCTTGTATATTGGAATAAACATAGTACAGAGACAATAATTTTTATAAATGATAAAGAATACATTTTTGTTACAACGCCCTCCGATTACCATTTCCTACACTGGCGAATTTTAAAAGGAAAATTTAGATTTTTTATGAAAATAGATTTTTCCCGGAAGGAGCTTACGTCAATTCTGGGGTTTTGTGTAGTTCCAAGTATGTACAGTACTTCATGTGCAAGTCGTCAGAGTTTGGACAAATACTTTTTTCCTTGAGGTTAAGTTTTGCCACAAAGCGGTTTATCATTGATAAAACTGGCTACAGTTTTTCATATAATTATTTTTATGCTTGAATTAATTAATGTAGTTTTAATGACACACAGACTTATTGAAAGTTTTTACCGGAACATTAATATGAATGAAAAAAAGGGCTCATGCACGTATCTCTATCGGGTGGGTGAATGTTTCCCCACTTTGAACCGATGGGGAACCAGCTGCTGTTTCCACCCCTGATTTTTAGCCACTTTCATCCAGAAAAATCTAATTTCTTAAACTAACGCGTAAAATATATTTTGCTTTTATTAATATAGTATTTTTAATATATTAGTACTCACCAGGTACAGAATTTTCATCAGTGACTGATCCAGGTCCAGCAAACTGGGGTGGACAAAATTTGCTAGGGTAAAGCTGCTGTTTTGTCCTTTTGTAATAACTTCTTTTTAAAATGGCTGCATTTTCAGAAATTATAAACTGGTACCCCCATTTTTATCCATGTTTTGAATACTGCTTTAATATTTTTGTGGGAACGGAGAGTGGGCAAGTTTAAGAACGTTTAAAGTGGTCAAGGATTAGTGTTTTACGCCTATTTACTCAAAATTTGCGGGAAACGGATGAAATATTGCAGATTTATGCCATCATGCCATCAGCGCTGACAGAAGACCACCCATTTTAGATGATAAAGCCCAAAAACCCAGGGTTTTTGGGCTTTTGTGTGTTTTTGGTACCCATGTGAAACGTCCACAATTTTATTTAAGCGTATTATCGTTGACATAGTTGTACTGTAAGATTTAAAATTACCTAAGATTGTCAATTAAATATTAAATCATAATATAATAAAGTTATATTGGTAATATATGCACGAAAATAATAATGATATGTGTGCTTGTGCTAATGATTATGGCACTAAGGCCACTTATTTATTGGAAAAAGTAAAAATATTAATCAATTCTTAATTATTATTTGCCGTTATTTATAAAACGGAGAAACAAAGAGTTTCGACCAAGCAAGGCAATTATATTGGAGTTAGGGTTGGCGATGTTTGGCGTCAACATTCAACTATTTTATTTTAATAATAATTATTGTAACTAGCCTATTGGCTAGTTACTTTTCTTTTAATCAACTTCTCGGTATGTATTAAGATCTAAACTCTTGTCTTTCTCACTGCAATCTCTAACTTTAATTTTAAATCTAATTCTAAATAATGATTATTTCTCATCCTACCTTTTCCTCTTCGCTAACCCTACTTTTTCTTCCTATTTTATTCATTTACCGCTAAAATGTACACATATTTGGCGCGCTTGGTTTCCCCACCAAATAGCAGGTGCCCAAAAACTTTTTGATACCCAATAACCACGCAAAGACCCTGGGATTTTGGAGTTTTGCCTGCGCGAACACTATTTTTGAAGTAGGTGCTCAACGAAAAATATTTTCGCTATACGCTTTTCATATTTTCCCATGTAAACCGTTACTAGTACTTACAGTCATTTTCGTATTTTCGACCGTTTACTTGTTCCCTTTGATCCTCCCTGTGTTCTCTTGAGCTCTCCAATTGAGTAACGTTCATGTTGTGAACAGTTTCGAAACTGCTTGTTTGGAATTTTAGAAATTTTTGAGACGGAAATATTTCAAAGGGATGTCGTTTTTGTATTGTTATTTCGTATAACACGATTACCTACATCTCTATACATCTTGCAACTATTAGCTCTCCCATAGTAGTTTTGTGATGTCAGATGTGATTTATATTATTATTGAGGCATACGGACACTGAGATTACAGCTCTTGATCACAAAATTTACAATAAGTAATATTCCTGGCATTCCTGTACTCATCACAATTGCCTGAGTTCCTCTTGCACATTCTTCAAGCTCGATGGTTAGCAGTTATAGCCACTTCGATTTCTTTTGGGCAAACCTTTGGTCGGTTTCCTACGTTAACAAATGCGATATGTTTACTTGTAGAATCTACAATCACCTCTTTAAATGAGTCCCTCATTTCCTCCAAGTTTTTTCCATAATAGATGTTCCCTTTATCACTAAGTTTTTGCCTTATAGCCTTATAATTTCTGTAAACCAAAAAATACTTTTTTCTGCTAGCCTTTCCGTTTTGGCAGATTTTATTTTGAGAGTCGCTGATATAAAGAGTCACTGTTACCAATTGGCGGAAGCGAGTCTATATTATTAACATCACGGCCATTTACAAACATAAGATCAAATATCACATTGATGTTATTCCTGAAAATTCATGAAAAACCTTAACTTTGTTTATTTGTTTTAATTGTTTTGTAATCGGTTGCTTCAACAATCACCATTCTTCCGTAAATGGTAGCAGATTACGTATTGCTTTTAAACGGAACCAACTGGGCAGACAGTTCCAAAAAACGATTTTTTAATAGACAACATTTTCCAATCTAAAATTCCCCCATGAAAAACTGATTGCACCCATAGAAAATACCTCCCATCTATTGAAAGCATTATGATGGGTTCCAAGTTTTCCTTGGTGGAGTCCTTCACGTGGGTACGACCTGCGTTTGCGTTCTTGGGGTGAGACCTGCTTTCCAAGGGGAACCAGTTTTCCATGTGTGAGAGCTGCTTCCCATGGGTTTAACATACACTTTTCGTGGGAACAGTAAAATGAAAGAATATAATAAACGTGGCAACTTTTCAACATTTCATGGCCATGCATAGTTAACACAAACCTTCACATCGGTTTACTTTCGCCTTGAAAATATTTCGTAGGAATTTTATTGACACAGATTTCCGCAACTTTTTCTTATGCGTTTAGCGTACAGTACCACACATATATTGTTGGTTGGTTCTGATTAGTCAATTAAGCCCGATGCTGAAGTACCTGACCTCGACTAGGGACTAGCACGGATTAGATTTACACTCATAAGCCCACCCCAACTAGTTGTTACGGGGTGTCGGTGTGTGAAGGGGTGTGGAAGGACGGTTGCACTCGGAACCCGGAAGGAGCTGGACAGAATTTGATTATCACCAAAAATCCTTGGATGCGGGGAACTACGGATGTTTTCAAGACCTAATCCGCATAATTAACTCGACTGATTCCCCAACTAGTTGAACGTCCCGTCACATCCCCGTTCTTTCTCTTTTATACATTTCACAGTTATAAAGATACTGATAAATGTTTGTGATCTGCTTGAGTGTATGAATAGAGGATGTTTAAGAGTCTGTACCTACCCTAATTGTGATAAACCACCCTCGTAGTTACCTGTTTCTGATTGCCAAACACCAACCACTCTAGCTTCTAACACTAATAATGAAGAAATTGGCAATGTGGACCCACGAAGTGAAGAACTCGGATTTGTTTGAAGTAGGTATATCCTTCGAAAGCTCTACACGAGTGCTTTCGCGAATGTTGACCCATAAAAAGTTTCAACCAATAACTATTTTAAATATATTGTAAACTATAATTTTCTACATCCCCCAAATGTAACAATTACAATGAATGTAATACATAAAAACTAGCAGTGTGGGCCACGATTTGAACTTTCCAAAAAAGGATATCTTATTCGTCCAATCAAATTTTAACAAAATTACTAAATGTGTCGAAGCAAAGTTTCACTAATTGTAATATATTATCAAATCAAACATGTGTTATTGAATCTATGCAAATATGTTTCACGTATTCTGTATTACACACTGAAAGGGCGAGTTCTTGTGATATTCGTGGCTTTCTACTATCCATATCCATCATGTTATTTGGTTGAGTGAATAAATAATACTCGGAAACAATCTAAACAATTTTAAAAGTGTAAAAAATACGCTTTCAGAATTACTAAATATCATTGCAATCGGTCCGGAGGTTCAAAAGTTACAGAAAATCAAAGTGTAGGGGCCAAATTGGGGATAAAATATCCAAATTTCCATGTAACTAAACTACAACTTTTGCTATTTATTTACTCAAAAACCAAGGCCCACACAGATATACGGTAGGTACCGTTGAAAAGCACTCGTGGAGAGCTTTCGAATGATACTTACCTCAAAAAAATCTGAGTCCTTCACTTGGTGGGTCCCCATTGTGAGTGTAACAGTTATGCTTACGTGAAAACCATGCGTTATTATGAATTCCAAGTTTAGAAAAATCTGCCGTTGTCAGCGGATACCAGCATGTCAGCGTAAGTGCTAACAAAATTGAGCACTACAAAAATTTATGCAATACCCTACCGAGAAGTATAAGTCATGCAAGGATGGTGGCGTTAATTTAGTGGAATATTTTTTAAACGATTTTTGAAAAGAATCCTGTATGATGTTGTAAACAGCCGCAACAATAATCTTCGTCACAAGTCTAAAACTCAAGCATTCAAACTTTGATATTTGAAGATTTAGAATTAAAATAGTAATTATGCATCTGAAACATACACACATATAAGGAGAAAACATTGGATTAAAATGTCTTTCTTCAAATATTCATAATTCATAATATTCCTGGTGGCGCAAATGGATGTGCAAATTTCTGTTTTGGAGGATAAAGCACGTAGTTTCATATTAGCTTTCGAACAAAATAGTGCAAAACATTTTATTACACTAATTCAATGTTGGCAAAATCTGAATTGCATCTGAAGGCTTGTCGTGGCAAGCTGGTTAAGATATTATATTAGAGAGTCGTATTGTGTTCATTTATTTTAAAGAACATTTCCAAAGCAAACCAGTAAACGTGGAATCAAAATACACCTAGGGTTACTTAAACGCTTTTTGCTTATAAAACGTTAATGGTTTGTTGTTACGTTGGAAACCATTTACGTTGAGGTATATAATGTGGGATGTGATATGCAATAAATAAATGAGCAGTGAAGATTAGATGGTTAAGACATGTAGAGTTTTCAAGCCAATGAATTCTGACTTTTGGCTCCATTTTGACTATCCTAAAATTTTGATATGGAGCTTTAATATTTGTTTTCAAACTCTAAAAATTTTCAAATTTGTTTGTCAACTACATGTGACTAGAAACATTTGGACTATCCTAAAATTTTGATTCACTTTGATAATTTTTTATACCTGCGGTGCCCTTCGCAGAAGCATCCATTTAATGGTGTCATCATTCCAAATCGTTGCGAAGCGATGATTTTTATTTCTTACAAATAAAAATAACTTTTAAAATCCAATCCCATATTTTTTTCGAAATATTCACAGTATAGATAATGAGTATGCTTTGGGTTTATTTTCAAACGGATGGGATAATTAAGTGATTAAAACAAAAAATGGAGCATTTAATATACATACTTTTAAACTAATAGGAGAAAGGGATGTGGAATATATAGTACGTATGATAAGACAAATAATAATTACTGGAAACGTGTTCGCAATCATCACCGATTCGAAGCTTATTTTTAGACCTTAATTGGAAATTATTTATTTCTTGGATGATGAAAATTTCAATGATAATGTCATAATAATGAGCGTATGAGCTCAAAACATGCATACATGCACACATCACAACTACCGTGGACAGAGAAGCAGACTAGCCAAATGAGAAGAGAAATGACGATACAGGGGGTTCACTGGAGCGCTGGAGAGAAAATTCCTACTTTTCTATTTTCGTAGGTCCCTCACGGCGGCCCCTCCTGTCGACTAAGTAAAGCATTGATGTTTGCTCAAGTATCTCCCACCCAGGGAACAAACAACATTTTCTCTTTCAACAACTGTGATTTGAAGGACAACGCTCTTACTTTGGCAGAACCCTAATGGGCGTCACCACAGGAATGATTTCAAGCTAAGTATTTAACATTAAGGCATGTGTATATGTAAGCATTAAGATGACTGCTGCGCGAACATTTGAGGCTTTCATACAGATGCGTCTTTAGCTGCCCGTTTGTAACAAACTATAATTTGCGATTTCTTGTTTCATGTTTGTGACTCTCGTAGTATTTCTTGTGGTCCTTTGTTGCCATTTTAATTAAAATGAGGTGCCGGTTCTGCTTTGCTGTGATATTACGACAATTATCATGTATTATTTTTATGAAATTGTTACTATTACTTACAAGGGTTGATTACTTCCACGTTTTGCAATCATCATTGTGCTACCCGAATAGGTGCTTATGGAAAAACAATGTATTCGGCCCTTCCTAACGATAAGGATATAAATATGGTCATATTTGACAGCCGTTGGATGCTTATTTACATTGGCTGATATTTGCAATTTTATATTGCCTGGCATCCAATATCCAATAACCTAACATCGGTGGGGAGCTTCTGAATTTGCTCGAATTTAATATTTTCCCGTAAATTAAAATAAAAAGCCATCTTTTCTACACTTAATTTGCGTCAGTTTCAAAGGGCGGGGTTTCCCGATGCCTCCGAGGCCTAGCGCCATATCTGTCCCGACATGTGCGGCATAGATAAAGTGGGCCGGGCTAAGTAAGCATAATTTTTTCACGCTGACTGGTCAGGTCGGCCTTATTAAATTTTTATCAGATTTTTGGGGACTTAATTATTTTAACGAGTCACACGTTTTTACTATGCACAATAGACCGTTTTCCCTTTTAGTGTTCACTTCGTTTTTGACAAAAACTGAAGTGTGTCATTAAAATTGATGA
>JAQFXU010003548.1:0-15925 GCA_034693705.1 Spatulosminthurus flaviceps | reverse complement strand
AAGTAGGCACGGTCAAAATCTCGATAAAAAATAACCCTGTGTCGCGATCGAGACAAGCTCAGGAAGTACTGATATTTATGTGTAATACAATAAATCCAATGACTATATCATGGGTTCAAATAAGTATAACTGAATCCTTTTGGTAATGCTGTTGCATTTAAAGTTTTGAACAAAGAGGACTCGTTATTGATTTTATAGCATGAAAAAAACACAAGTTTCGCAAGAATACATATTTTAACCCCAATAATTTGACAATTTCCCTTAATTTGTCCCTATATGTTTTGCACCTGTAATATTTACTCAAAAACTTATTGATTTTATTCGAATTGGTGTACTCTATAATTCTTTTTCCCTACACATTCTCTGGGGCCCTTAAAATTCTGAAATTTTGGTCAAAATTTTTATAAAAAATTTGCCAACAAATTTGAATATTTCCTTTAAATTATATCATCTGATCTCTAATCAAAAGGCCCAAAGCCACCTATTTTTTGCACGGTTTCACACTCCCGCTGCGCTACTTTTTCAGTTGGTGTGAGTTCAACGAAACTATCCTACCCATGCCCATTTTTCCCATCAATCTTATTTGAGCAATAAGTTAAAATGAAAATTGATTAGAAATATATACACATATTAATTCAAATATGCACTTTTGTATTACTAGTACCTACGAGGCAAACCGACAAAAGACTGGACCATCCCGGGTCCAGGATTGGGAACTGGGCCCAAAGGCTGGCCGCTGACATGAGCTGCTGCTGCAGCAGCGGTTGCCGCCACTGCATTTAATTCACGGCGGGCGTCGGTATCTGCACTAATGGCTGAGGATTGCTGAGCCGGGGGATGGCTTGTTTATTGTTGTTGTGATGAAGAGTTGCTATCAATTAACATTTGAACACTTGTGGTTGCAGGAAGAAGGGGGGCAGCAACGGGTTTGGGAATGGAAGCGCGGCCTTAAAAATATAAAGTTTCCGTTGGCAGTTACGTACCCTGTCCCCTCACCAAACTGGGGCATCATATGCAACAAGCAGCAACGAAAAGCTGTAAATTCAAACGACGAAAAAACATTTTGCTCAAATAATATGTGTATACCAATTATTTTGTCGTCACACATGTACCATTATCAATTATTATTAAATACATTGCAATCATACAATACAATCAATAGAAATACAATGGATGACTAAATTTAACATACTTTGGAGGGATAAGTAGTGTAATCAGAATAAACTATAATTTTCTGTTCTCAACCGTTCTCATACTTACAGTGAATATATGGCTCCACTAACTAAACCTAAGCTACTCCGATTACGAACACAATTTTTTGTCCACCGAGGTTCAAAGGATTTTATTTCAGCACTCAAAAAGAAAATTCACATAACATTTATTCATTCTCCAACCAATCCAATTCAGCCATGTTTATTTTAACATGAAATTGTTCATTCACACTTAAAAAAATACTGATGTCGAATGCTTACCACTGTTTTAACCTAAACTGAAAAAACTTCAGAACTCTCCAAGTGTGAAAATATCTTTAAAAAGTTATACTTTTACTGCCTTCGTAATTTTTTGGACATTGAAGTCCATTACTTCTTGAGAGCCCGGCGTTTCCTGAAAGGTTACAGTCAATTTCAGGCAAAAACATTTACTGACTGGTTCGAGCTTGGGAGTAATACGAAATACAAGTCATAAAATTTGATTGACATACACTCGACTCTCTCCTCCATACCGACAGTCAGGGACAAAAAACGTTACTAACACCTACGTAACTACACTAGTATAAAACCATTCTATGATATTTCTACACTGAACACCACTTCTACTGAGGTTACCAACGTTAATTTAAAACAGTCAAGCAACGGTTCCGTAGACGAGTCAAAATCTAACAGCAATCATCTTCCCTTAATTCATTAACTGTGTAATACAAAAACATTACACCTGAGCAAATGGAAATTGAAATCTTATCCACTAATTTTTGTTTCGGAACATTTTAATAATTAATGTAAATGTCTTCCGATTAATCCGCTTCATATACAATCAGGGTAAAATAAACCTCCTCAACCATCACTAGCCTCTTCACATCAAAAGGCTCAACAGGTTTCGTACCCGATCTTCTGAAACTAATACAAACATTGACAGTTGCATACAACTTAGCAAATCGTCGGCGAAATTCCAAAAGGAGTTATAACTTTATGGGATAAACGAAATTATAGCTTACTTACGATCCATCTCCACAGCAGTGATTTTCATTGCTGGATTCTTTTCAACCCTTTCAGTCTTGCATCGAGAATTGGAAACAGTAGTCGCAGTTCCTTCCTGCAATGCTGATGTCTGACCAAGCGTGGATGTTTCCTTAATATTTTTGGTCACAGGAAATCGGTTTAGATTTCTGAGCAGAGCTTTCAAACCAGCTACTTCTTGACTCGACATGGGGTTCCTTGGCATTTCCATCTTCAGTGCTTGTATTGTCCAATACACTGCGGTCGGGTAGCACCCATTCATCACTCTACAAAAGGAATATGGTCACATTTGCAAATAGCACATTCACATCGACTTCATCATTATTTCTTGAATACTAACATAATGGTAGTTTACTTACAAGTTGTCATATTTCACGATAACTGGACGATGGCTTTTGTCGGGTCCCGTAAAGATCGTACATGAAATTCTGGAACGGACTTCGTTTAAGAGGCTCTGTGTATTTATCTTTTTAGGTATAAGATTCATAAAAATGCTACACTACCTTAAACTCTTCACCATCTCCATACTCTATGTCTACTACCAGCAATCCAACGTGGTTTCTCTGCTTAGAACCTCCTGCTTCGCTGTCCAGATTACCATAATTTCCCCAAAAATGCCAGTGAAACGCAAAAAACACCACCCGATCCACTTCTCTCTTCCTCGTTTTAGCAACCAAATTTTTCTTAAACAGTTTCCTCCGGTGACTGTCCTTCTTCACCATGGCCGCCACTTGATTCGCTGACACAGTTCCTTTATCGAAGCAGGTATTTCCAGACCACATGTACTCGTCACTGTTGTCAGCCTTAACTATCCCGTGCAGTTCTAACAACCTTCACACTCTTCACATTGTAGCTGACAGGATACGCCTTGAACTTTCGGCCCTCCTTTCGCCCTCTGCCTTTCCACAAATCCAGTATTCAGTAATGCGCCGTAATAACCTTATCCGATTTCGGGCATTTCCTGAGGAAATCGAACCCTACTCTTACAGGCACTCCCATTCCATCAATTTCGCATGTTCTAAATGCCTTCTTCGGTAGAGTCTGTAATTCGTAAACACGTTATTACAACATGCTCAACATTATAGTGTACACACTTAATGCACGCGATTCACCTTCGCCTTCTTGACGATACTTGCATCTAAATTCAAGAAGTCAACTGATTTTACGGGGATTTCCGCCAAAAATGCGTACTTTCTAACCTGGACTCGACTAAAACCAAAGCATTACTATAATTACTAAACCACGTTCTCATTTCATATTTTCAAATTCACTACATTGACTTCAAAATGTTATGCCTCATCGAAAGTTCCGGACATTTGTATGCCGTATGGTAAAATAGGCTTAGTCCGCGCTCAAACACAACACCGCAAAATGAACAGGAGTGAATTTCACCGGATTTTAATGCCTTAATTTCTTTCGGAGTGAAAAAGTTCGACGCCACTGGAGCGGAACTACCAGCGGTGGTCCCAGTAACTGTACCACTTGTGGGAGCCTTACCATCAGTAATTTTCCGTCACCTACTGGCATCTTTGTTTTTTTATTTCTTCGCCATAGTGCTTTAGCTTTACAGCAAACTTAAGCTTGAAGCATTTTTAGCACAATTTATTTTTACAAAAAAGGATTCTATGGTTATCGTCTTTAGGAGTGATTACACTTCAGGATTATTTCAGCAACCAATTTCAGCAACCAAGTCCATTGATAAGAGTAAGGTTTTGCATGAAGTAAACCATATAGAGCTCTCACGCAACGTTCAACTCACAAATGTCGTTACAAATATGTCATTCCAAGTTCAAGTGCTACTGGTTACCGCCATACTACACATTTTTAGATATTCCGCCCTGCAGTTTTTTATCATTCATGGCACTGTTCCAAACTCGTTCGATCGTCATTACATAACTAAAGTGAGATCGTAATGTGAAAGACTGCCCTTTTTTAGGGGGAGTCCTCCGGCGGACATTTCTAAATTTGTCACCTTTGACCTCATTTAATGAGTTCAAAAATGGGTCCAATATACATGGATAGGCGTGACCAACACTGGTTTAACTGTTGGTGATACCATAACCATTTTTATACATATGTACTTTCCAGTCGCCTCTCACCATCAGCACAGCATTACCTTGAGGCCTTAGATTCAGTAACTAATTTCCATCTTTATAGATTTCCATCGAAACAAAGTTCTGGAGTACATGGACACTTTACGTGCTATTCTTCCTTCCGCACAATGTTATTTCTTATTTATAGAAACTTCAACATGCAAAATTATATTTCCATCGACTATGTAAATTATTTATCTCTGTTTAGATGATTCGATCTAAAGCAATGTCGTCTGGCGCTTCGACCTCTAAAGAGCCGCATTATCTGTTGAGAGTTTTAGCACCTGTCGCATTTATTTCACCATCTGTATTCGTTGATGTGGCCAAAAATATTCTGCGTGTGTACATCAATTGTGTAACCCGAGGATGTACGTAAACTATGAAGTCAAAACGATAAACTGATATTTGCATCCTGCATATAACGGGGGGGGGTGTAAATTTGACGAAATCGGAATTACCATACAATGTGTTTATTTGTGTAGGTGATGATGACATGCGGCTCATCGTAAAACCTGTCGCTTGCATGGCAGAAAACTTGAAGGAGAAATATATTCTCCTTTTTGAATTTTCTGCAACTTTTATTTTAACCAACACAATTGCATTTAGTTCAAAATAGAAAATCCGTACGTGACGAATGATAAACGGTGAAGAATAATATTTATCGAATGTACTAAAAGTTCCGTAAGCTCCTTTGATGTATACAAGTATTTCTTATTTTTTGTACATATTATTCTCACAATTTCAATCACTGGTTTACATTTCTATGTTGGAACGCTTTACAAAAAATGTAGTTATATGTGACCACTATCGGCAATCTACGATACACATTGGCCACATGTATTTGGCCGTCTAATAGTTATAACTTTCATGGCTGGTACCGGCTGACGTGGGTCAACATCTATGAGGCTTCTGTCACTTGATTTACCTCCATGCACTTTTAATGACATAGTTTACATTGACCAATTTTGGATATTCTTTAACGATTGCTTCCTCGGACGTTTCATCCCCTTCTGGCAATTAAATATAGGCATTTGGTTCTTACAACACAACATTAATTGAACTTACATAATGCATACAAACAATGGCACCAATTTAAGACTACAGTATTTTTTGTGTCAACTATACTATTTTTATTCCATTTCACAGTATTTTCATGACAGAAACAGTATTTAAATGGAATCTGCAGTATTTAAATGGTCGCTGCAATAATTTAATGGAAGCTAAAGTATTTAATTGCAAGCTGTAGGATTTCATTGGATTTTTTTGGAGTATTTTACCAGAAAATTCAGGAAATTCAGGAAATCCTACGAATATGTGGAACGGTGAATCGTAGTACATAAACACTCGGGATTTTCATTAGTGTAGTCAATGGGTACAAGATTTGCGGTACCTGTTCCCAACCCGACCGATACCCAACGAAAAAGACTACCCACGCACCCGTTCCCATATTTGTACCCGAAATTTATGGGTTTTTACCCATGTACCCAAGTCCCCAAATTAGCATTCTATGTCAAAACCCGTTCCCTCTTTGAACATATGTGTGGGAACGACCCGCTGTACCCGGACCCAAACCCGTGTGTACCCGGTTTTCGAATCGCCAAAATTTAATAATTTCAATGAATTTTCTAATCTGATTCGATGAAAAATCGTCTTTTAAGATCATTTTACATTTCAAGATCTCATAAAGTATTGAAAATATTGAAGAATACGCATTTTGAAAATGACTGATTCCTCAAACGGGTTTCATCCTTCGAACCCGTTCCCATTGGGACCTCTGCCAGAAGTACCCTTTGGTGAACCCGTTCCCAATCCCACCTGCACCCAAAAAATTGGGTTCGAAATTCTGACGTACCCGTTCCGGACCCATTGAGTGGGAACAGCATAAGCTTGTACCCAAACCGTTCCCAAACCCGTTCCCGTACCCAAAACCCGGGTACGACCCGTACCCGTTGACTGCACTAATTTTCATACGCTTTAACAAAAACATTACCTTCGACTGACGATTTTATTTAATTGTTGACCACATAGTTTATTGAATTTATGGAATGCTGTAATTGAATTGTTTTTATGGTAGGTGCTTATGTTCACCACTATAAACTACTTACAAAGGCATTCAACTCGGCCTTTTCTTATAGAAATAAGTTCGACGCGGGCAAATCAGTTCCTATTAATCTTTTTAATGCCACTGAGATTCGATTGCAAAAGATTAGCGTGATAATCGGTGCATATATAAATAAAAAAATATTATAAACTATGGGTCAACAATTCGTGACAATCGTCATTCCACGGGCATTTTTTCTAAATTCCGACTAATAAAATAATGTAGCTCATCTAAAATATACTACAGGTTGAAAATGTTGAAATTTATCCCCAGAAATGTTTTGGATGTTTTTTGGGGTATTTTTTACCCCCAGTTGTCCATACTCAAGGTCCAAGAAACCCTTCACATCTTTAACACTATTAGCAGCAAAACCACGTGTACTGGCAATTCTGAAAGCTAAAAAACCACCCTTATGTCTCTATGTGATGTACATCCAATTTTATAATGGAGACAATTTCCGTAAATTTCGCGTTTTTACAGCCCTGTCTTAAAAATAGAGAAGCTCAAATAGCACGGAAAAAGCGCTTTCACAAAAAACATAATTTTTCCTTTAAAATGAGACCATGCTCAACTCTCTACGTTCATGTGTTCCATAGGGCCTGGTAGAATTTGTAAAGGATGTCACCCTATTTACGCTGTGATTAAAAAAATTAAAAAAATCGACATCCAAGCCCATAGTGGCCCATGTGGTAGGGTTGGAAGAGTGAAATCTCACAGGATGGCGTAATTTACTATGGTGTACCACAAAAATTGCCTACATCAATTTTTTTCACTACTTTGTTTTTCGGGAAATTTTGAAAATTTTTTACCAAACTGGTAAAAAACACGCTGTGCACTGTAGAAAAGAATCAATGTCTTCTCTTATTGTGTTCAAAGTTGCTATCGTAGTCCGCAGTTGTTTTAATGTGCGGGCATAGACATTCTCTGTAGGTATATAGCAGTGAGTCGCTGCCAATCTGCCAAGCCAATTATCTTTCCTCCAAGCAATTACAGCAACAGCGTACGTATCAAAATCTCCCAATGTTTCTCATTTAAAGAAGTCATACTCTCCATTTTTTTTCGTGGTCTTGTAAAAAAGTCACATATTTAATTTGTTACTGGATTTTCGAAATTTTGATTTAATGTGGTGAGTTTACTGAACAAAAGGTTCCCATCTTTGCAACACTTTGTTTAACATCGACATTCAGGATGTGCAACTTACTACTGTAGAAGTAAGTTTTTGAGAAGCATTGAAACTTGTACAGTGAAGTGATAATATATATTTTGCCATGATAATAATAATGACAATAATAATTATTTTATATCCTATTTTATTTTTAGATTGAAATTCTCATCTTTCTGTCATGTTTTGTAAACTTATAAATCTGATTTTTGGGCTTGCTAAAAAAATGAATAAAATTTGTTATTTTTGACTACAGCAACTACTTACTACTATAATTTCAATAACTGATATTATTTTAATTTAATTTCCACTGATATCCTATTATATTGCTGTTTAAAGTAGCGAGTAATCTTTATAAGAGCAGAAGAGTACGCATAAATAAGAAACAAAATACAACCGTGGTGGCTCTGTGGCACAAAAGCAAGGTCATTTATTAACTTTCGCACAGAAACATCCCCAATACTTGATTGCCTAATGCCTACAGAATAAAATGGACTGTGGTACATACTGGTAAGTATGTGCAGGTCTCAATATATTAGAATTACTGACTAAAAAGAAATCATTATGGTTAAAACTTTGTAAGGAAGTAGTTATAATGGCATTTATTCGTAATGTATTCCGGAAGTACCCTTTACTTTCCAATTCCGCCGTTTATGGAAGTTTGTATGTTACTGCTGAATTTTCACAACAGACGGTCATCAGGAAGTTCCAGGTAAAAAATGTTAAATTAAAGAACAAAAATTAAATTCAAGATAATTCTATGATTTTTCAAGTCGTTGGATTTGATCCAAAAGTAACGGTATATTTTGCATTTTTTACCTCATAGACAAAACCTGGAGAAAAACCCAAACCGTATGATACGGATACTTTAAAAAATTATGCCATTGTTGCAACAGGTGCGATGTCCCCAATTTTATACTACTGGTAATTTTTTCATGGAATCTTCATGTACAAAAAATATAAGTATTGCAAATTTTAAGTTGAATTACTACAGTGCAGTCAGCAGAGTTTTAGAAAGACACTATTCTTTACCAACAGGTACAACTGGTTTGATGCAAAATACGTAGGAACATCCCCGAGAATGGTAATGAAGAAATGTTTCATGGATCAATTTTTGATGACACCGTATCTATTGATCGTTTTTTATGTGGGAATGAGCATACTGGAAAAGAAGGAAGATTTATTGCAGGAGCTGAGGGAAAAATTTGTACCCACCTTTACTGTAATTTAACAAATTTTATAAATCTTACTACTCAATGTATTTTTGTAAGTTTTTAACCAATAATCATATTTTTCACCTTTGTATACAGACCAGCTTCTGTTTTTGGGTTCCGGCACAAGCAACCAATTTTACATTTATTCCACCAAAATACAGGATCGTGTACATTTCCCTTTGCACGCTTTTGTGGGTTAATATTTTATGCTGGTACAAGCGTGGGAATACTCAGAAAACCATTAAACCATAAATATTTAAAATGTGTTCTTGTATTATTGGGTGAATGCGTATGCTAGGTTTTAACATATAGCAAACGAAAAATCACAAATTGAAAGTTTATTTGCCCAAACGATTTTGTATCCTACGTTTCCTTTAATTACACTGCCCATTTGCTAGCAACTGGTTGAAGCGCCCTCATTAGCTTGAAGCTGAACAATGAAAATAATGTATGTAATTGCCGTGCTCAAGTGCTCAATATCTGGAAAAATAGGCAAAAATTAAACATGTTCATGCTAATTTTTAAAACTAATTCTTTGGAACAACTACCACTGTAAATAAGCTATGGTTAAGAGGGTAGATTCCTCTGGCGGTTAATTCAAAACTCCATTCCGTGAACCATCTCATAATTTCTATTAACTACAAAACAAATTAACTTTTAAAAAACAAATTACCGGGAAAATTCCTTTAAAATAAATACCTGACGAGAACTGAAGCTTCTTGCCCCTCCCTTGACAACTGCACTTTGGACATTTTGTCTCATCATTTTCACCTTAAGATAAAAAATGTCTGTTCAAACAATGAATCGCATTTTTGTAAAAGGCCACATTTAAAAATACACACCGTGGTTTCTCCATACTGGCCAACGTTTGAAATCATAGCCATCACACAAACAGAGCCGAGCACACCTGTCAGCCTAAAACCATAGCCTGTACCACGGGGACCACGAAGATGTGCCACGACGATAGTTATCATGTAAAGAAAAACTAGCACTTTAGAGAACCTTTCAGAGAAACATCTTATTAACTAAAAGTCTCGTCTGGATGGTGATTGGTATGAGGATGGATGGCAGGGGTTCGTCCTTATGCATATATGTACCATGTTGAAGTAATAGCATTGCCGGTTTTGATAAATTGATTCCATTGGATATTTTTTAGTGTAACTTGCACAGAATGACACTAAATTTTTGTAAAGCATAGCGGTTTTTTTACAAAATAATAACATAATTTTATTGGTAATTATTGTTTTTACTGAAAGTAGTGAACATTCGTAAAAAAAAGTTAGTAATAATGATTATTATTACTTTTTTGCTTGAAAAAAGATTAAAATATTGAAAGTTACTTTGCAACAACGCTCTGTTTTTTATTTTTGTTGTCATCAGAAAGCAGTTGTTGGTAATAATCACAAGATCCATGACAACCATACAGTATATAGCTGAGCTGAGGTCGAGGCATTATTTAGGACAAATCCGTTTGAAGTTAGTTTAGAGTACTGTGTGGCTATCTTTTGTTAGAATGAAGCCACATCAGTAATAACCTTGGTGACAACTATTATTCCCAATTACTATTCTCCATTGACGTACCACGGGAGATGAGCAGGGCGTTCTTGCCGAGCGCCGGGTTCCGCCCAACATTTCATTCATTTTGGGTCCTCTTCATTTTTAAACATCGCAACCGTAATAGGAAAACAATATCATCGCTTAATCAACAAGGAAAGGCAAGGTTTTGTCTACAAAAGTAGAGTCTGAACTTATTACTGCGCGGAATTGGTTTTATAACAACTGAATTTTCTGCGATACCTCTTATGAATGTGTAATCACAATTTATCAAGAAATGGGGGAGCTGAAAAGAACGTTCCCATCCCACAACGTCTTTGTTTACCAGTTTGGCGGCAATTCAAAATTTCCCCAAAAACAAAGTAGTGCAAAAAATTGAAATACGCAATTTTTGTGGTACACCATAGCAAATTACGCCATCCTGTGAAATTTCACCCTTCCAACCCTACTGCATGGGTCACTATGGGCTTGGATGTGGATTTTTTTAACACAGCGTAAGCAGGGTTACATCGTTTACAAATTCTACCAGACCCTATGGAAATCCTTAACGTAGAGAGTTGAGTGTGGTCTCATTTTAAAGCGCAAATAATGGAAATTTTTCTGTGAAAGCAATTTTTCCGTACTATTTGAGCATCTACTGTTAAGCCAGGATTGTAATTACTCAAAATTTACGGAAATTGCCTCCATTGTAACCAAGGATGGGAATCGGAATTCGAATTCGAATCGGAATCGGTATTTTATTCAAAATTTTGAGTATTCGAATTCATATTTTAATCGAAAAAAGTGCAGTAAAAGTATTTTAATCCGAAATCGCATTCAAAAAAAAGTTTGGTATCGGAATCGGTATTCGTATATTTTTTTATGAATTCCGATTAAAATAAAGTATTTATTCATATGGATGTATTCATACATTATACACCCTTTTTACTACTCAATGCCCCAAATATTTCCCGAATTATTTCAAACGTAACGTATGAGCAAACGTCGGAGAGCATGAAACAAACGTTTTCGGCTTTGAAGCATCATAAGCATGCTTCTTCACGACGAACTAGCCCTAGTTAAACACACATGTATATACACAGAATTAGGATTGATCAAACATGTCTTTTATAGAACTAAACATATTTTTTAAATAGAGACCATTGATAAAAAAGTTCATATTAATCGGTGCATTAGATAATTAACTACATCATTGGTGCTTTTTTGGCGTGCATTAATAATGGGTAGTAATAAAACAAGTTATTGCGTGGAAGTTTATTTCGGCTAATACATCTAAATGTAAAAAGTGATCAATTAATCACTGCCAAAGTTATAACAAATTTAAAAACACCTAGAAAAATATTACTCGGATACACAGGTTCCTGGTGTCGCTCAGAGAACAATTAAAAGTCAGGTAAATAAAAATGTTAATGTACATTGAAGTAAATATTTTTAAACTTGTAATTAGAAGCTGTAAAAAATAGAATGCTATGATTCTGTTTAAAAATTGTAATTAAATACGCTGGGTTCAACCTTTTTAATTTTTCAAGAATTGTGCTGGGATCATTTGCTAACACTTTCCGTTACCAGTATATCCTTTGAACCCGTATTTCAGGCTTCAAAATTTATACTGAATGACCTACGAGGGAAATTGGCCGCACAAACTATTGATGACACTATATTCCTTCGATTGAATTGTTTTCGAATTGAATTTTGTTTTTATATTTTCATTTATGTGAAGTATCCAAAAAATATTCAAATCGGAATTCATAAACCAAATATATCCGAAAATATTTTAATCTGTATCGGAATTCATATTTTTTAGTATTCCAAAAGGCATTCAAAATCCGAATTCATTGCTTAAAGTATTTTAATTCGAATTTTAATTCGTATTTTTCCGATTTCCCATCCTTGATTGTAACATTAAATGTACACCACATAGAGACATATTGGTGGAAGATTCTGAAAGCCTAACATAATATAACATAATTGTAATATGACCTCAACATTATAAACTAAAGGGGGTGAAGGTGGACGGTGGGGTGGGCTGACGCCGCCCTACGCGACAGCATCAAATGATCGCGGAGCGATGATTTTTACCATTCAAATCATTTTATCAAAACCGGCGACTTAAATGAATTCTTTACAGTAAATGTGCATGGTCGGTAGATTTTATCTCATCCTCATCTCATCTAAAAGAGATTCCCATCCGCATCTGCGGATGGCTTAATTTCTAGTAACTAATATAAATACTTATAAGCATTACTTTTGTGCTGTCACCCACAGACCTATGGGTTTTGCATTTCATCACCTGATGATGGTAGACAGTTCGCTACCGAAAGCTTGTGTGTAATAAAAGCAACACGCCTAAACAATTTCCACGTAAACCATAGTATGGGTAACGATATTATTGGTTGTACATTTGAATGGATTCAAGTATCATAAGGACAACCTTTTGCCATATTGTCCGCCTGCAAAACCATATTTAGATTTTTTTTAAATTGGAACATTTTCGGAATTTTACCCCAATTTAGGAATTTGCCTTATTCAAATGGAATTTAACAAGGAAATGTGAATCTTTCACGAGTAATCTTTCCCTATAAAATTTCGTAATTTTTCAAATTTTCTGAAACACTTCGCGTTAACACATCGTCAATAATTACTGATTAGGCTTAATTATTATTCAGGAAGGCATATTTGCAACACATGCTTTCATGCATTCAACCCATTGAGGACTACCAGTAAGTCGCTGAAAAGCTTTCGAACGCCCATAGCATTCACACCTTCAATTTAGTAGAGGTCATTTGGTGGATGCAGACACCTATGATGTGACCACAGTTTTTGTATGTAGTGATAATGAATTACACAACAGTATACACTAATGGCGGGCGATATGGCTATAGGGTGTTCTAATGATAGTTGCAATTAGTAATCCATTAAAAATGTAAAGGTCCGGAGGTCAAAAGTAATGCTTGTTAGTATTGATCGCTGTGCCGCGAGACGTACTCTGGATGCCCATGAACAGCCATGTGATCGATCCTCTGTATAAATTCTCGTGGAATCCCGTGAGTCAGCATATGGGCAGTTGCTGTACATTAGTTTGCTATCAAATTCATAAAAAAAATTTTCAGGAATTAATTTCCAGCAAAAACAAATGATCTCAATAGTGACGGTGACATAAGAGCAAAAACTCTGGAATCGCAGGCTACGTTTTCATTTGGAATGGGTTCAACGAAACTATTAGTATTTACTGTTCTAACAATATAGCCGTACAAGTCCTTTTCTTAAGTCAAGGTCTTTTTCATTGGGAAATATTTCTGCTTCTCTCTGCACTACAACGTGAGAAAAAATTTCAATACATATGTTGCTCATTGACAAGCACAGGCTTATGTTGTGCAGTACCTAATGACTGCTCTTATAATTTATACATGCATATACGTATTGGCATACTTTTTTCCAACACATGGGTTAAATGCTCCAAACGTTTTTGCTCACTCAATCACTACAAATTGAAATCATCCGGCCAATTTTCACTCAATTGGTTTTGTGGATGTAGGCTCCACTCTGTCGTACAATTTAAACAAGGTCATTTATTAACATTTGCAAAAAGGAACATCCGTAATACTATGATTCCTCACAGAATCACATGAGCTGTGGTACCTACTGGTAAGTGCATGTGTGCAAGTCTCAATTTTATTAGCATTGCTGAATTATAAGAAATCATTGTGGTTAAAAGCAAGGAAGTAGAAATGGCATTTATTCGTAATGTATTCCGGAAGTACCCTTTACTTTCCAATTGCGCCGTTTATGGAAGTTTGTATGTTACTGCAGAATTTTCACAGCAGACGGTCATCAGGAAGTTCCAGGTAAAAAAGAATTTTTTATGTCGTCAAATATTATTGTACATATATAACAAACGGCATATTTTGCAATGTCTTTTACCTCATAGACAAAACCTGGAGAAAAACCCAAACCATATGATAAGGATACTTTGCAAAATTATGCAGTTATTGCAACAGGTGGGATATCTCCAGTTTTATATTACTGGTAATTATTTCATGGAAACTACTTATATACAAGTATTGCAAATTTTAAGTTGAATTACTGCAGTAGGGTTAGTACAGTCAGCAGAGTCTCAGAAAGGCGCTAACATAATAATTCTTTACCGACAGGTACAAATGGTTTGATGCAAAATTCGTAGGAACAGCCCCGAGAATGGTCATAAAGAAATGTTTGATTGATCAATTTTTGATGACCCCGAATCTATTGGTCATTTTTTATGTGGGAATGAGTGTACTGGAAAAGAAGGAAGATTTATTGGAGGAGCTGAGGGAAAAATTTGTACCCACCTTCATTGTAATTTAACAAATTTTTGACATTTTTCTACTCAATACGTATCTTTTGAGTTTTTAATCAATAATCAAACTTTTCACCTCTGTTGCACACAGACCAGCTCCTGTTTCTGGATTCCAGCACAAGCAACCAATTTTACATTTATTCCACCACAATACAGGATCGTGTACATTTCCCTTTGCACTCTTTTGTGGGTTAATATTTTATGCTGGTTCAAGCGCGGGAATACTCAAAAAACTGCAAGTGCCATCGAATCATAAATCCTTAAAATTGGCCTTTGTTGTAATGGGTGAAAATTCTTATACTATGTTGCTATGTTTTCACATATACATAGCAAACAAAAAATCACAAATTGAAAGTTTATTTGCCGAAACAATTTTGTATCCTACGTTTCCTTTAATTACACTGCCCATTTGCTAGCAACTGGCTGAAGCGCCCTCATCAGCTTGAAGCTGAACAATGAAAATAATGTAAGTAATTGCCGTGCTCATTATCTGGAAAAATAGACGAAAATTAAACTCGTTCAAGCTAATTTTTAAAACAAATTCTTTTGAACAATTACCACTGTAAATAAGCTATGGTTAAGAGGGTAGATTCCTTTGGCGGTTAATTCAAAACGCCATTCCGTGAACCATCTCGTAATTTCTATTAACTACAAAACAAATCAACTTTTAAAAAACAAATTACCGAGAAAATTCCTTTAAAAGAAATTACCTGACGAGAGCTGAAGCTTCTTGCCCCTCCCTTGACAACTGCACTTTGGACATTTTGTCTCATCATTTTTACCTTATGATAAATAATGTCTGTTCAATTTCAAACAATGAATCGCATTTTTGTTAAAGGCCACATTTAAAATTACATACCGTGGTTTCTCCATACTGGCCAACATTCGCAATCATAGCAATCACACAAATAGAGCCGAGGACACCTGTCAGTCTAAAACCAGAGCCTGTACCACGGGGACCACAAAGATGTGCAACGATAGATGTCGTATGAAGAAAAACAAGCACAAAATTTACAAGTCCGGAAATCTCATTCAAAGCATTTACAGAGTGTATCACCAATTCAAAATCTTCAATCAACTCCGCCAATATTATGGAAGACGAGGGTTTTTCAAATTCTACTAGCCACTGATCCTTCAAAATATCTCCTAAACCACTGTAAATCTCCAAAAGACTCACGGTCAAAATTACATAGAAGCTTAAAGCAAAAATAATGCTAGTGTACGTTAGTAT
>JAQFXU010003547.1:0-15929 GCA_034693705.1 Spatulosminthurus flaviceps | reverse complement strand
TTTTTGTTGTATTTAACCTTGTCACAAGCAAAAAGCCTTTCCTCGACTCATTCTACTCTTTCTGTTGTTAGGCAGGGAAGTGCTATATAAAGGAAAAGCTTGCTCAAAAACATTTTACTTGAGAGGAAAATTTGCAAGTGTCCAGTTCAAACAAAGCTAAATACTTGTGATGGCTCGGACGGGTTCTATACCTTTTGCTTTAGTAGTTTTAATGTTCACAAGTATTGCTGCTGCAATTGAGGTGAAATTTGACAATCAAAATTTTAAGGTGAGTTTTAAAAAGTCTTTTGTTCTTAGAAGCGTGGTATCTTTCGTTGCTCAAGATGTATGTGAAAATGGGTTCAATATTTTTAGATTTTGGGGGGAAATGTCAGAAATTTTCAAATTTGTGGGAAAATAGTTGAATTTTTCAAAATTTGGGGTGAATGCATGGGTTCAAGTTTCCGACATTTGGCTAAATTAGGCTCAAAATTTCCAAAATTCCGGTAAAACGGGTAAAAATTTGTCAAAATATTGGATAACGTCGTTTTTGTCAGAATCTGGGCAGAATGGGTAAACTTTCCAAGATTCCAGGAAATAGGGTTAAATTTGTCAGAATATTGTTATTTTGTTGGCAACTTTTATACTTGAATCCCGACAGGGTTTTTAACCTAATTTTTGGAATTCCTAGTACTCAGAAAAGGAGCTCAAGTCCTATGTCCCACCTCCAGAGTTTCGAACAAATTTTACTTATTATTTGAGCGGATACGACGACGACGGATCTCCAAGTAAGTAAAATTTTCTTGTCAATTTATCATCTACAGTGGCTACTAAATTTTCCATTCCTGGAAATTCTAAAAAATATTTGATACATTTTATGCTTTTAGTGTGGATCACTGAATGGGGTCAATGGGATATAAAAAAGTTTATAGAGGAAGGTGGTGAGGTTTTGAAGGAGTTGGAGAAATTCGTTGACAAAGTTATTTTCGATGTTTACCAAAGTATGAATTTTAATCAGAATCCGGATGGCTCATTCCCTGGGATCAAAGCTATCATTGATTTGGACGGCTACAGTTACTCTCAGCTCGGCTCTTTTCCAAGTATAAAAATATTGGGCTAAGAATTTTGAACATAATGATTTTTCAACGTTTGACCCAATTGGGGGATGGAAAATAATAAGGGCTAGTTTTTTTCTGCTTGATATAACAATAATAATTTTCATTGATCCACCCAAGCTTAATCTTTTATTTTTAGCTTTGCAATTCTACTTCAAAAAATTCAGCTACGTGGCTCCAAAATTGGAAACGCATCTGAACAAGTGTTATATTATTAATGGTAAGTGAGATACTTGATTTGATATTTTTATTGTAGAAGTGTTGAAATTCAATAACATTGTAAATTCTTTCCAAGCATTTTTGACGGAAAGATTTCATGAAACTTATAAGAAAATTTTGAAGAAAATTTTGAGGAAGGTTTTCAACTAAATTCAAAAGAAAATTTTCAACCAAATCATAAGGATAGTTTCCAACAAAATTTGAAGGAAACTTTCACGAAATCTTTAAGGAAAGTCTTGAGGGAAGTTTCCCAGTAAATTTCCATGAAAATTTCCAAAAACCTTTTCTAAGTGACTTTCCAGGAAGCTTTTATTAAAATTGTTTAAACAGCAAGAAAATTTTTACTAAAAGCGTTTTTGGAAAAAATTTCTGTTTTCGTTTTCTACTGCAAATCAACTTTTAATGAAATACATATGACCTTGAAACAGCAAACTTTATTGCCGAGACTGGAATTAATATGTTGAGACCGATTATGGGAGGAGTGATGGAGAAAATTGAAATTTATGGACCCAACAAAGCAAAATGGCTTCCACAAATAAAGAAGAACGTACCAGCGGAAATTCTTCCTGAGTGGTATGGTGGCACTAAAAATTTCAAGCCTCTCAAAGTATTTGGCTGATTGGAAAATTAATTATGTGCTTCCACTGAACAATGCCTTAGAACTTAATGCGTATTAATTAAAAATTGTCATATTTATTTTTTTATTTCAATAAAGTTATTAAAACTTTTAAGAATTAACATACAAGTTCTGTATTTGTATATTTCCCCCATCCCCCAAGCATTGAAAAGCTATTGTGACAAGCGTTTTTCTCAAAACATTGCCCAACCCATTTTGTTGGTCCCTTCCTTTAAAGAGCAAGTTCAAGCTTTTGTTAGTAAATGATAGGTACAACACATGTTAGCACAGCAATTTATTAGTGGAAATTTTAATAAAATTTTGTGGATTTTTTATCCAAATTTATATATTCCGCTGAAATTCCTGATACATGCATTTCACACGAACCGGGCAAAATTCCAAATTTAATACGGGCAAAACGTGATTTAGTTCAAATTGAAAAAAAAATTCACCCAAATAATTTTATTTTTTTGGACTTTAATCCGCAAATTTTGTGACGCATCCAAATATGTATGAATTTTGCCACGTAGCTGAATATATTTTACTGATGTTATTTTAGCCCAAATGCTCCATCAATTCCCCATAAAATTTTGACACACATCTTTCCCATTGAATCACACTCTTAAGCACGTGAGTAGGAGCAGGGTCACTTCTTCTCATGTGAATTTATATTGCACGTGTGTTCCACGTGGAGTTGGATAAGTTTTTATTTCGAAACATTTCCTACAATGTTTGAGGAAAATGATGGGTTTTAATTTTCCTCACGACTTTAATAATACATGTTTTGACTATAATTTCCTACTATAGGAAAATGCTACTTTTCTGGGATTCTTTTTCTACTTGAATGGTGAGCAGTCCATAGAATGCTAGGGTTCACGTCACAGCAAGCAAATTTTTCATGTTTGGAAATTTAATTGGGAATAAAAGGGAAAGGGGGAACAACAAGAAATGATATTTTCTATAAAATTTGGGAAATTACGTCAATTATTATGGATAAAATTTTGAGTATTGAAAATAAATTCTGATACAATTTTGGCCAAACATTTTGCTATAATTTTCGTCGTCGAGATTAAATTTTGCAATTTTCAAATGTAGGCCAAAGAAATTATTTTTAGCTAGAAATTTTTGGCAATGGACTTTACAAAATTGTCAGCAATGCAATTAATCCTTGCTATTTTGGAAATTATTTCTCTGCACGGAAATTCGTGTTTGAAACTCTGGAAAATTTAATTTTTTCCTAACTTTTAGGTAAAAAATTACATTTCATGACAAAATCGCCCATATAAACGGGTATATAAATAATATAATATTAAAATTCTCTATTTTAAGAAAATTCTATTCTAAAGTGAGTAAAATTTGTTCTCATCTCATGACGAACAGAATATTTGGAGACAATTTTCTCGAACTCCAGTGAAATCCCTGAAACTATGTAAGAAGATTTTTACGGAAATAAGGAAAAATATATTCAGCTTTAAAGTTGCTTACTAATTGTACGAGCTCCGTCATGAAAAGGTTTCCTGAACAAAAATTACATGGGAAATTATTCCAAACATGACCAGGAAGTAATCATTTTCGCAGACAGTTCGGTCTATACCTAAGTCCTTTTTAGAGGAAGTGGTGATTGCGGCAATTAGAGGATCATATAAAATCATACACAATCATTTGTATAAACCCTGAAGTTCATATGCTTTAGTCATGTTATAATCATCCAAATATTGTTTACAAAAATATGCAAAAGTGTTACTGTCTTTTGGCAAGCATCATTGAGATGCCAGTTAGAAAATAAAAGAGACAAATAGACACGTTGGTGATAAATCTTTGGGAATGGAATTTGGCAAAATATTTATTGTACATAAATGTTGCAAAAATTTACTCGCACAGAAATTACACCTAGAAAATGATTTCCTCCCCCCTCAAGATTTTTATAACAATAAAACTATATTCCATTTTACTTTTTCATTTTTGCATATTTTACATGCGAAACATGGAATTATTTAAAATTGCGTATGCCCAGATTGAAAATATTCCCAAGCATTTTAACAGTTGTAAGCCTGTATCCGGTGAATGAGAACAAAATTGTGTGGACTCATAAAATATCCCAGTACATTGCATTTAAGAGAGTCAGATTTTTTTCTTACATCTTTGCAAGGGAAGATAAATTTTTCTTGCTTTGGGCTAATTCTTGCTATTAACCTTGACACAAGCTAGGCTAAGAATTTCCTCCTCTCCTCATTCACACCTGTTTCAGCTATGTATTAAACAGGTCAGTGCTTTATAAAGAAGAAGTTCTTTCCTCAAAGCTTTTAGTTGCGTGGAAAATTTTTAGTGACAAGTTTATCCATGGCTTAAATAGTCAAGATGATTTCAAGAGGTATTTTACATTTTGTGTTGTTAATTTGTATGGGCACAATTCCAACTGCAATTGGGTTTAATTTTACGGATCTTAATTTAAAGGTAAAATATACAATTTCTCATGACTAAGGTTACTACATGAGAAAATCTGTGGTGAAATGGATCAGGATAAAAGGGGGAGAAAATTTTGATTGATAAAATTTATGCGTGGACTAAAAATTTTTAAAAGCAAATTTTACTGGGGGATTTTATTGAATAGTAAAAATATTTGATGAAATTTCTTTACTCTTTTATAAAAGTTTTTATTTCTGGCTTTGTGGGGAGGTGCTCACAAATGTTTCTAAAAAAATTTCCGGAATATGATATTTTAGCATTCAGAAAATGATCTGAGACTTTGGCTTCCACCTGATGAGTTTCGTACGAATTTTACATATTATTTGGCCGGATATGACGACGATGGGTCTCCCAGTAAGTAATTTATTTTTTGGGATTTTAAAAGCCAAGTTGAACTTTGTTAAAATATGTTATAAATTTGGATGAGATTTTCTAAATTTTAAATTTTATTGAAATTCTATTAATTTTGATGGTTTTTTGAAATTTGCAAATACCTTTGATATTTGAATAAATTTTATTGAATTGCTTTGACATTTTTTCAAATTGTTAATTTTTTAAAAAACTTTTACATTTTTTTCGAAATGTTTTGAAATTTTTCTAAATTTTGGCTATTCTTGATTATTTTCATACTTGAAAATTGTATTTATTGCTAGGGTAAAAAAATTTGTTGGATTTGATGATTTCAGTGGGGATAACTGAATGGGGGCTTTGGAACGTGAGGAAGCTAATAGACCAGGGTGGTAGGGTTGTAGAGGACTTGGAAAAATTCGTGGATAAAATCATTTTCGAAGTTTATGACAGCATGAGGTTGAGAGAACTTCCGGACGGGTCTTTTCCTCTATTCAAAGCTATTATAGATTTGGAAGGCTACAGCTACTCTCAGCTCCGTTCCTTTAAAAGTAAATTTATTCAAGGCTAAAAAATTTCTTGCAATTTTAGACATTTGAGCCCTTGGATTATGTGGTGGGAAGAAAATTATCCCTTAATCTTACGTGTTGCTATAATTAATACACCATATTTATTTTCCAGCTTTGCAGTTCTATTTTAAAATATTTACCTCCATTGCCCCAATATTGCAAAAATATATGGCAAAAGCTTATGCACTTAATGGTAAGTTGTTGAATTTTTGGCAAATTTTGGCAATACTTTATGTGTTGGAAACTCTTCTGGGGGTTTCCATCAATGCTATTAAAAATTAAGAAAATTTCTATTCCAAAATAGTAATTATTTCAGAATATCTGGCAATTTCAAGGATAATTTAAAAAAAAATTTAAAAATTTGGAGTACATATTTCAGTAATTTTAATAATTTTTTAAATCGGTCAAATTTTAAATTTTAAAAAAAATTCCCAATTATTTGCTAAATGGACTAAATTTACCAACTCTTACATTTTTTCCCACAGCAAATTTTATAGCCGAGAGCGGTATTAACATGCTGAGACCAATTCTGGGAGGTGTCATGGAAAAAATTGAAATTTATGGGCCAAATAAGGCAAACTGGATAAAACAAGTTCGGAAAAGTGTACCGGAGGAAATTCTTCCGGAGTGGTACGGTGGTTCCAAAGATTTTAAACCCCTTAAAATTTGCGGCTGATTGCGTTCTTATGTAACTTGGCGTATGTGTGTGATTGGAACTGAAAAATACCCCCTAGCCCTATTACAACTGTAATGTATGTTTTATTAATAAAATAGCACCTCTAAAATTTATAATTAATAAACAACGCAAATTCTGCATTTTTCCAATATATAATAATTATTACAGAAACAAGAATGAAGTACGACGGAGCATTATAATTACCACATGAGCTAAAACTTGTTTTGCACGGACGAAAATAGCATCAATGTTTTGGAATTCCCCTTGACTAATACTATGAGTGTTGTCGACAGTGCGAATGTTTTTCTTCCCTACGAACCTGCTTTTCCCTTTGCATTCAACCTGTCTATAGATGTTGAGATAAGCATCACTCAAACATTTTCTCAGCCGTTGATTTACTGGCGATAAAAAACATTCCAGGATGCTACTCATTTTCTCAAGCACTTTGCTCGCATGGCAACAAACTTACACACCCTATAATAAAAGTTGTATTATTTAATGTAAATTAGGGTAAAGACTAAAATTTGACCTGTCGTCGGAGTACCTCCATTAGTATTGTAAGAGACACCCCTTACAATATATATATACCCCTTACAATATATTACATACTGAAAATTTCTCCAGAAATATAGCGAAACACCAACACGGTCGAAACAGAGCATGTACTCACTTTGATGCTATAAATCGTTGCCAAGTGATGTTGCGCAAAAATATTTTACGCATACAAGTATATAAAAGTGTGTACTCGTATGAACTGGATTTCGTATAGATATTATGTCCAGGAAATAATAATGAAACTTGACACCGTAATTTTCTTCTTTTATAATAGTATCTGAAATTGCGAATTAATTTCCGCCGTACCTGTTGAAAATATTCCCAAGCACCATGACCCGCACATAAGTATCCCAACACAAAAAAGGTTGTCTGACGTCCATGGTAATGAAATACTCTGCTACAAATTATCAGATAATCTCAGGTTGGTTAATGATACAGGAAAGCATTTATTCACAAGGAAATTCTTTTCCACTGGTTTTTTTATTTTTACCTTGAGACAAGCGTATACTTATATATTTACCTTTTTAATTTCCTTCAATAATTACTATTAATAGGGGCAATGCTATATAAACAAGTGGCTACTCCGACAATAAAAATCAGTGTGATATAACATTTTCAAGTGACAAGTGTATATTGCAATAGAACCAGAAAAATGGCTTTATTAAGTCCAACACAGATATTGCTAGTTTTCACGGGCACCATTGCTATTACATTTGGGAGCACTTTTGAGGATCTAAATTTAATAGTAAAAATGCTAAATTTTTTCATTATTTTAATAATACACGCAATTTTCTATTTTTCGTGAAAATACTTGCAAA
The DNA here is from genome assembly GCA_034693705.1 of Spatulosminthurus flaviceps. Classification (NCBI taxonomy): domain Eukaryota; kingdom Metazoa; phylum Arthropoda; class Collembola; order Symphypleona; family Sminthuridae; genus Spatulosminthurus; species Spatulosminthurus flaviceps. Next base: position 8,568 of record JAQFXU010003547.1, on the reverse strand, counting down.
TTTTGATAAGTTATTTCCAAATCGAAGGTAGAAATGAGTAAATTTTTTTAATGTTTTGACCTAAAAGTTTTGCAGGATTTTTGCTAAAAATATTGTCAAAATTTGTAATTAAATTAAACGGGGTTTTGGACACACACCCCACACAACACTTTTCTTTAAATTTCTTCAAGACTTTTGTTGCAATGTTTTCAAAACTTTTGCTACAATTTCCTGAAAAATTTGTTACAATTTCTTCAAAAATTTTGTTTCAATTTCTTAAAAAATGTTTTAACATGGTCTTCAAAATTTTTTTATAATTTCTGCCAAAATTTTATTTCAATTTCACCAAAAATATTTTCACATGGTCTTCAAAATTTTGTTATAATTTCTGCCAAAATTTTATTTCATTTTCTTCATAAATGGTTTAACATTGTCTTGAAAATTTTGTTACAACTTCTTCAAAAGTTTGTGTTCAAAATTTGGAAAAAAATGAATGCAGTTTTTGTTCAAATTTTTACCCTAATTTTGAGAAATATTTGACAGCATTTAGAAACGGACCTCAAAAGTTGGGTGCCACCTCAAGAGTACCGTACAAATTTTACATATTTTTTGAGTGGATATGATGACGAGGGAGCCCCAAGTAAATAATTTTTGTTTGGATTTTTTCGTGACTTTTTTCGTTTTTGAAATTTTAATTATTGCCTTGGAAAAGTATTTGACACTTTTCATGCCTTTAGTGTGGATTACGGAATGGGGACAATGGGACATAAGGAAATTTATTGACGGCGGTGGTGATGTTGTGAAGGAGTTGGAAAAATTCATAGACAAAGTTATTTGGGATATTTACCAAAGCATGGAGAGCAAGAAATTACCGGATGGCTCATTTCCTGGATTCAGAGCCATTGTAGATTTGGAAGGCTATAGTTACTCTCAGCTCCGATCCTTTCCAAGTGAACAATTTACAAATTTGTTGCAATTTTAAATATTTGACGTTTCATGATTGTGTTTGGGGAACGAAAATCCCCTTAATTTTTTCTTTACATGCCAAAATTTTCTGAAATCAATTTAATTTGGCACTCTTATTTTCCAGCGTTACAGTTCTACTTTAAAAAATTCACCTACCTCACCCCAAAGTTGGACAAATATATGAAGAGAGCGTATGTGATTAATGGTATGTTTTCCCCAATTTATCTAAATGCACTTCCACATGCACAAATTCGACGAAGTTCCCGAAATTTTTTTTGATGCTAACAAATTTTCTTACTACATTTCAAATTTGAAAAATATTTTTAAAAATTGTGTATTTAAAAAAAATTGTAGAATTTTTTAAAATTTTCTAAATTTAGCAAAATTTTACTAATTTTGCATATTTTGGTAAAGCACATAGGTTTTCTCAGCATTTTTAAACTTTGGTAAAATGTCATCATTTGATACAATTTTAATTTTTTCCATTGTTTTTGAGTTTAGATTTTGAAATGATAATTTACATTTGATTTTCCTTTGACACAGCTAATTTTATAGCGGAGACTGGAATTAATATGTTGAGACCAATTCTGGGTGGGGTAATGGAGAAAGTAGAGATTTATGGACCAAATAAAGTCAAATGGTTACCTCGATTGAGACAAGACGTACCGCAGGAAATACTCCCGGAATGGCTGGGTGGCTCTAAAGATTTCAAACCTCTTAAAGTATTCGGATGAGTTTATTATGTGTATAAATTACTTTCATGGACCTCTGTTTTTCTAACGAATGTGTCAATTTTAAAAAAACGTCATTTAAATAATAACTTTTTTAAAAATTAATAAAATATTTAAATAAAAATTCAGAACGCACATTCTAATATTTTCGTTGACCAAACCCCGTTTTTATATAAAAATAGTATCATTTCTAAAAATATAATTGTCACATTTAAAAATCAAATAATGTACATTTTTTCTCGAATTCTACCCTGCCTACTTGAGTTAACTATGGGTTTAAAAAAATTCGGAAAAAATTATGTTATGAACGTGTTGGTATTAGAAAATTATTGGATAATTTAAATCCATAAAATTTTTCCATATGGAAAGGAGGGGTAAAATGGGACGGAATAATATTTTACGGATTGGTAGAGCAAGAACTGGCTCAACAACATTCCATAAAAATAGCATCAAAGTTTTGGAATTCCCCCTGTCAATTAACGCGTTTTTTACGGATTTAATGGGAAAAACCACTTTTTCCCTGAGAAAATTCCTTTATTTAGTTCCGTTGTCCGTATTGACATGGGGATTTGTATCAAGCATAAATCTTCATATTACGACATACACACGTGATATTTTCCTCGATCCATACATTTTTTACACACACATTTATTTCCTCATGTCATCAAACTCATGAATCATACATGGTAATAAAATGTTAAAAAAATTCCAGTCTAAAATTTTCATATATGGATGAAAATAAAGAAAATATTTTGCTAGGATATTTTGCGTACATGAAATATTTGACGACCCAATCTGTAAAATTTCAACGCACTGTAATTTTCCTAGTGATTTTCCACATTTTATCGCTTCTTAAGTAGGAAATTTATTTCTTTAATGTACCCAAATTATTCCCAAGCATATTGTCAGCTAAAATGTAAAAGGGGCTTTCATTTATTTGTTTCCCATAAGGTTGGGAAAATTGTAGCCCCTTTTGCCCTTTAGCAAATGTTAAAGTGTTCGGCAAAAATTCAACTCAAAAAACAAGTCGAAACTTTTAAGACCGCCCATAAAATTGTTGGAGATATTTAGTTAATAATAAGAAGACGTACTTTTTCACCAGGGAATTTTTTTTCTCCTTTGGATTTTAAACTGGTTTTTTAACCTTGATTGACACCGGCTTGATTGAATATCCCCCTTCCATAATTTCTATATTGAATAATCAATCATAGAAACGTTATATAAGGGGGAAGCAGTTCCACAATATTTTTAGTTGTCTAGTGTAGTAAAACTGCTTAATAATAGTAGTCGCGAATAGTTACAATGTTGAGTTCAACGGGTACAACAAATTTAGTGGTGGCAATTTTCATGGGTACATTTTCCATGGCGTTTGGGGGCTTGTTTGATGAATTCAATTTCAATGTAAAGGAATTTTTCATTTGAAAAAAATTCAATTTCATTTTATTTCCTTTTCTTCTTGTTTCCTTTATCTAACTATTTTAACAATTTTAATTTCTAATTTTCGTAAAAACGTCGGAATTTTATCAAATTTTTAAAACTTGTGGTAAAAACTACGTTACATTTTGGGGTAAATTTTTTTGATGTGGAAGCTTTTAAAAATTTATGGATTTTATGTGAAAAGTTTTGTCTGACAGTTTTTAATAATGCTACCTAAAATTTTCGTTTACAAAGCGACACGGTTTCTAGATGGCAATTTTTTTTGAAAATTTATCCAACGCACAGTTAGGCCGATTGCCTCCAAACCGGACATGGGGAATTTTACCAAAATTGAACAAATGGTATAATTTGGTTTAAATTAATTTTTGAGATCATCATAGTCAACTACATCTTCACGAAAAAAATTTTCCCTCCACCGCTACCATTATGGCCACAATGGGCTAAATGGCCAAATTCCTGACCATTGCTTAAATGGAGAGACTTTCTTTACAACGGTCTGTGGCCCCCTCGCATGCTTGAATATATTGTAAATGTAAAAATGGATTTTTGTTCAAAAAATTACGCGCATTTTTTTGGTTGTGCTACAAATTGCACCATTTTCATTGAAAGGCCTCAAAATCCCTTGTAAACATCCTTAAAAATTAAGGAACTTAGATCTGTTACAACTGTAGTTGTACCACACGTAGAAACATGATGTTGAAATATTCTGAAAGATTATAATTTTAGCTTTCAGAATTGCTATTGCATGAATTTTTACTTCTCCACAGGCCAGAGTTATGGGGCAAAAAGTGTATGTTACAAAAAGGACGACTAGGACAATTAATTTTCTTTTTTTCCTTTTCCAGACCCCGCGGATTGTACCCGGCATTTTTGTACCCCTAGTAGCTCGTACTCTTCACCCTATAACTCTGGCCTGTGGAGAAGTAAAAATTCATGCAATAGCAATTCTGAAAGCTAAAATTATAATCTTTCAGAATATTTCAACATCATGTTTCTACGTGTGGTACAACTACAGTTGTAACAGATCTAAGTTCCTTAATTTTTAAGGATGTTTACAAGGGATTTTGAGGCCTTTCAATGAAAATGGTGCAATTTGTAGCACAACCAAAAAAATGCGCGTAATTTTTTGAACAAAAATCCATTTTTACTTTTACAATATATTCAAGCATGCGAGGGGGCCACAGACCGTTGTAAAGAAAGTCTCTCCATTTAAGCAATGGTCAGGAATTTGGCCATTTAGCCCATTGTGGCCATAATGGTAGCGGTGGAGGGAAAATTTTTTTCGTGAAGATGTAGTTGACTATGATGATCTCAAAAATTAATTTAAACCAAATTATATCATTTGTTCAATTTTGGTAAAATTCACCATGTCCGGTTTGGAGGCAATCGGCCTAACTGTGCATCGTTAAAATGCTTTAGACAGGCTGAACTTTCTTTGTAGAAATTAGTTTGATGACTTGAAGGTACTTACCAGCCAGATATACACACTTTCGTATTATTGGCATGAAGGAAACCCTCGTGAAGATTGAGACATTTGAAGAACTGCATAATGAGGGAAAGAGCATTTTAGAGAATTTTTCAAGGACTTTCAAATACTTTTCAGAACTGTAGGATATGAAAAGGAAGATCTATATTTGCTTGTAATGAAAGAGAATAATAATAATAATTTATATGTAGCTATATAAATAGCATATATAGCGGGGTTATACTCGTATCTAGGGCAAGTTGCATTTAGCAAGGAGAGGGAGAGTTCATAATTACTTCGGTAATGATTGAAATTTACAGTCATTTTAGCTAAATCATTTGACGAAACGAAATTTGATTGGAAGGAAGAGGAACCCTCACTCACTCAGTTTTAATGTGGGGGAAATAATTAGAGAAGCAGTGTAGGGTTTGATAACGATGCTATGATTAGTATGGTGAAAGACTATTAGGGCTAATAGATGTTAATTATTCCTAAGGGAACATCTAATGATTTAGAAGGCTTTGCAATTTTAGTAGAAACCAAAATAGTCGAGATTTTCGTAGATGTCGGTATATTCTTTCTAAGTACGTGGATAATTATAGGATATTCGTACATTTTTCCCATTACGAATAGTTGTTGCTTCAGTTTTTCATATTACAGTTGTATATTTAATTTACAAGTTATATAGCTTGATGGCCGATGTATATTTCTTGAAAATTCCAGCTAAGAGCTGGATGTAAAAGTATTTATTTGGAAGTTTTGAAATGCCTGGAAGCGATTTAGTGTCAAAAATTTTTTAAGTGTGTAGAGTCGGGGCAGTGTTGAGCGTAGTGGTTCATCTCCTGACTTGTATCGGTAGCTTTGGTTCCTTCTCTGTATTTTTTGTAGATATATTATCACTCCCTAGAAAATATTAAAATGCCTTTCACAAAAGTAATTTGAACTTTGAAGCTCATAAAGTTGTCTTTTTGATCGGTTGGATGAATTTGCTTTTGTCCTGTATACTGTATGGGGAGGTAAAACGGAGATACTTGTGTATGAGTATATCGACACAATGAAAGCAATATTAATATCACGAAAATGTGCGATTATTATACGTTCCACACTGAATGTGTCGAATGTAAATGGGCATGTGGAAATGAATGTGCTGTAAATTACTTTGGAAACTGTGAAGTTCTGAGAAGTGAGATTAGGAGCGGAATTATAAATCTCTTAAAAAGTTGCTACATTTCCTAGATCGTAAATTCTATGAATCCTTTTAGTGAAATTTTAATAATAAGAATAATTTGTGAGGAGAACAGTGTTTAGGGAGGATATAGATGCAGATATGTGCCTTTGTGTATACGATTAAAGACCCAAATTTTATTATTGGCTGAAAGACATGGAGGCCTGTACAATGTAACAAAGGAAAATAATTGAATTATATTGACGTACTTAAGGACACACCATAGCTTTTGAAAATTTCATTGACATGTTTGAGTGGAAATTAGAGATCTGCTGACTGCTGACTTGAATATCGTCGGCTAAAGTGCAAAAGGGGCTATATGCGGAAATCGCTTAAACGGGAATTAACATGCGCTACCATGTATAAGCGGTGTCTGCATATAGCCCCTTTTGCACTTTAGCCGACGATATGTACATCGATACAGGAATGCTGTGAGGCTTTTATCGTCATCATATTTCATTCATGCATGTATGATACGGATTCATGGGAGTATGATTTTAAAGAACGTTACGCTTCCAAATGATATTTGATGGAAGATTTCTACATATTTGGTGTGCATGATACATTAGGAAGACATGTGTAATAACAGATTTTAGGCTCGTAATTAACCATAACAACCGGAGCATTTGCAATGAGTCGTAAAATGTGTTGGTCTCTCTCTCTCTCTCTCTCTCTCTGTCCATCCTGTTCTAAATTTTTGGATTTGTTCCAACTTTCAAAGATTTTACAGGGTAATTTGCTTGAGTTTGCTTATGATATGGAGGATATCATGTAGAATTACTATTATAGAACGAAGCAGTGAAATCCAAAAGCATAAATCCTTTTTGAGAACCTGGATTTTATGTTGCGGCAATACCAAGTTTTACACTATTACACTATCTCTTTGTAATGTACCTTGTGTTTACTATAATAGTTGAACCATGGTTACACATAGGTTCGAATTTTATTATGTATTACGCACTAGAGTGAAATGATACTTTTAATTTTTAGGGCGGCGTCAGCCCCCTAATAAAATACCTTTGTCCGTCCGTACGTCCGTACGTACGTACGTCTGTGTGTCCATCGGCACATTCGGCACGATAACTCAAAAAATACTCAACCGATTACATTCAAAATTTTTTTGAACATTACTTAGGGTCATAGCTCGGCGAAGTTCGTTTTTGGTTGAAATTGGTCCGTGTGTTCGTTCGTAAAAAATTAAAAACCAAAAAAAAATTTTTTTTCAAAAACTTATTTTTTGCTGAAAAATGTTTTTTTGCAATAAAAAAAATTTTTCAGTTGAAAATTTTTTTCGAAATTTAATTTTTTTATCAAAAATTTATTTTTGGCTAAAAAATGTTTTTTTGCAATAAACATTTTTTTTCAGTTAAAATATTTTTTTTCGAAATTTTTCAAAATATTATTATTTTTTCAAAAATTATTTTTGGCTGAAAAATGTTTTTTGCAATAAAAAAATTTTTTCAGTTGAAATATTTTTTTCGAAATTTATCAAAATTTTATTTTTTTTTTCAAAAATTTATTTTTGGCTGAAAAATGTTTTTTTGCATTAATTTTTTTTGAAAACTTCGAAATTTTTACATGAAACTTTAATGTGACATCAACATTATAAACTAAAGGGGATACGGGGGACGGTGGGGTGGGCTGACGCCGCCCTACGCGACTGCATCAAATTATCGCAGAGCGATGATTTTTTCCTTTTCCTGTAGTAAGGTGATTTAATGGTGAAAAGAATGTGCGTTAAATAAATTGGCAGAAAGGGGAATTTTGGGATAAATTAAAATACGATGGCGATTGACGTATACATATGAAACAGTGCTTCATAGTGGAAAAGTTAAAACGTATGTTTGTACCAGTGTAAATACACATGCAAGGTGTACGGTGTACGTGTTGTAGAAATACAACAACCAGGAGCAAATTAGTTGTGGGGCGTCCAGATATTGCGTCAGCACATTTTTGCAATTTTTGACCCCCATCCCCCCATAATCTTACAATCATCATATTTAATAGACCCCCCCTCCCGTAGATGGCGTCACAAACTTAAATTTAGGGTTCGCGGCAGGTATTTGATATTAAAAAGTTTTATTTCAACAAATTGAGCCGACGAAGTCACAAGAACAATATATCTAAGAACTTGTGCAACCAGGATCGACCACAATTTTGATCGAGCATGCGGGAATTAATCAGAAATATTTTTTTCTTGTTAGGAGTACCATGTTAGCTCCGGGAAAAATAACAAAAATATTCATGCTTGCGTAACCCCACCTGGGGTAATTTTCCCATTTGCAAGTGTTCTCAGCATTGGAACATCCCAATGAGTTTTTCGGTTTTTTGAGAAAATAGTAATTTGACATCGAGGACATCTCCATAATCCCAATAATCAATTTTTATGCCATTCGCGCCATTAACGGCGAAGTTATGGAGATGGCACCTAAATCAAATTCTGGGAATCTTGTTCATTCGGGTGGACATGTCCATGACTTCGCCGTTGCCGTTAATAGTCCGAGTAGTATAAAAATTGGCGTTAATTTTTTATGAATTGAGTGATTTTTTCATTCCCTTAAAGCTGGTTTCGCATAGCCCAAATTAGTCGCAGTCGCTAAGCGACTTCATCCTGACATCCCTATCGCATTCATCATTTACCCTCGACACTGGCTAAAACATGAGAGCTATGCGAATTTAAAGCCTTTTTTTAAAGTCACCTCTACTAGACAGAGGCAAGCGCCTGTACTTGTTTTCAAAAGTCAAGTGGCTATGCGATTCACGGA
>JAQFXU010003546.1:0-15932 GCA_034693705.1 Spatulosminthurus flaviceps | reverse complement strand
CAGGAAAAAAAATATTTTGTACAATGATCGTTCCATGGTTAAATGTTGTGGTCGATCCTAGTTGTACAAGCTCATGTACAATTCGAGGGACGTCCCTCTCCAACTGGAGAAAAATCTCTCAATAGTAATTCTTACAATCAAAAATAAAAATTGTATCTTTTTCAGAATCGTAGAGTTATCCTGGAATCTCACCTATCTTGAACACTGCTCAAAAGCAACAAAGTCTTGGGTCCAAGCCCTTTTATCTGAAATATTAGAATATGGGAAAAATCAGATCCGGGATTTTTCTAGTACCAGTAATGAATGCCAGCGAGGGGAGTTTTGGAGAAAAATGGTATGCATATAATTAAATAGAGAATTTCAATCAAATGGTCTTTCCAAACACTGAATTAGCCATCGTAAGATAGCATCAGTGACAAAGAATTTCCTTAAAATGGGAAATTCCTTGCTCAATAACTTAGGTTTTTCCTTGTTTCTAGTTTGTCCTTGACGAGGATATGTTCGTGAGATTGGTGATCCACATTTTCCCTTCTCCCCGTGAAACCAACTGGTTTTTGGAATCCCTCCGATTCTCAACTGAGAAACTCAAGAAAGATTTTTTGAAAACATGGGCATTTTATTTTCAACGTATATCTATGACGAATTCATAAAATACATTTCTTTGTCAATGAGAGTGAACTATTTAATGGATGTGAGTAAATTTTTTCTCTTTTCTCTTCCAGACTGCGTTAGAAAAGTCATTGAAAATGGAATGGTGTGGGAGAAGTTGTTGGCGACGGAGAATTTTATTCGAGCTTTAAAGGAAATCACGGAATTCGGTTTCAAGGAAATTACACGGGAATTTGATGACGATGTGGTAAAAATAATACTTGAGCTTTTTAACAGACGAATGTGTGTGACTATATGGAGCCTTTCAAAGGAAGAAACGTGTGGATTTAAAATCACTCCTTGATAATTTCTAGGCTTCGGGAATTACTCATCTGCTCCTAATCTGGTTGGAATTATTCTCTGAGCATGAGCTCACGTACGTGAATGTTGGTAAGATTGTGGATGGACTTGTAGCTGATTTACTTGGGTCTCCCCAATCTGGATTTTTTATTGGTTGGAAAGATAGATTGAATTGGGATGAGTGAGTTTAAAATTCTTGTGTCATTCCTCTCGAATTCCAAAATAATCCTGGGTTAAATCTGGCTTAAATAAAAATTGAAAAAAATAAAAATTTTCAGATTCACACAATTATCCCTGAAACTCACCCGTCTCGAATATTGCTCAACAGACACAAAGTCTTGGATCCAAACTTTAGTTACAAAAGAAACAGAATCAAAGGAGGAGGGCAAATGTTCCGAAGATGAGTCAGATGATGAGGAAAATTGGGTGGATGCGAGCACCTCAGAAACTGACTGAGCTTTCTTCAGAAAAATCAAAAGTTTTGATTGTAGGAAAAAGTATTCAAAAAGTAAGATTATTAGTAAAAACCATGATAACCGAAACGTTACCCCATCAAATTCAATCCGCGATAAGTCTTGTACCCAACGATAATTATTATTTCTGCTTACCCAGCTTTCTTTCAAGTTAATTGAGTAGCAAATAGACATTAAATGTGTTTGCGATTCTACTGTGGATGGGGCACTGGGAGAACATGCATCTTCATTTCGGACCTTCCCCAGAAGAATTTAATTAAAAATATCCAATGAATACAAAAGTATATGAGGCATTTAAAAAAATTCCATTTGCTTTGAACAAAATTCGGGCACTATATTTTGGATGATTCTAAATAAAAAATGGTTTAGGTGAACATTTCCGAAAGTTTACGATAAATTCTGGGGGAAGTTTTAGAAATAAAAATAAATTCGGCTTAACATAATTTCAGACCAAAAAATAGTGGAGATATGAATTGAATATGTACATTTGAAGAAGAAAAAAATTCCCAGGTTAAAATAAATTCGGATGGAAAAAAGTCGGTTGGGGATGAATTCGAAAATAAATAAATTTGAACATAAATAAAATCGGGTAGAAATGAAGTCGGACGAAAAATAATTCAGGCAGAAATTATTTCGGACGAGACAGGATTCATAATAATAATAATAATAATGTAGGTAGAAATAAATTCGGAAGAAAATGATATCGGATGATGCACACGCGGATGGAAACAAATTCGGATCAATTTAAATTCGGTTGGAAATAAATTCCAATGCACATGTTTGAATGCAAAATTAAATTCGGATGGCAATCGAAGATATATTCTTGATTATATATGTACACTTAAAATCCCGAGCTTGAACTTGAAAGAAAAGTACTTGAACGGGAAGTTCAGGTTGAAGGAAATACTTACTGGAGACTTCATGGTCAAGTTTGAAATTTACTTGACCTGAGTTCGCAGCTTTCTACAATGAGTCAGTTGATCCATCGACTTGAGGTGCTACACAGCTTCGACAATGAAATGTGCAATTCAGGGCCTGTGCTTTGCGAAGTGGTTGGCCTTTCTGTGGTTATCATTCGACTCTTCTTGGCCACTCTATTTCAAGATATAAGAAATTTAATCTGGGCGTTGTCGGGTCTTCTTTTACTGGGTATTGGATTTGAAAATCTTGCCAAGGTAAACGATAGCAGCATTGAGACGTTGGCCTCGTGGAGGACAATATCGGACCCATGGTTTCGACGGTACAGGATGAGCCTGAGGCCTCATAGGGTTTCAAATGATGGGTTCTTGTACGTGGATAAATCTCTTAAATTAACTATTCTGGCGATTGTGGTTGATAACGTCGAGCTCAGAAATGATCCCGCGGGGCTTCCCGATGTAAGGCTAAATGAGATGACCCATGGAGGAAAAGCCTTTTTCGTGCAACTATTGCACTGAAGAGTCTATGTGTATGAGACTGTTTGGGACCCAAGAGAGCTGAAGTCAAGGCTCTAAGTGAAAGCGAGATGAGGAGGCCCAAAAATAAACGTCTGTACAGGTCGGAGTAGAGAATTAGACTTATAGTTTATTAGCAGTAATGCTCAGAGGAGAAGGTGTGGGTGGATAGGGTGTACATGAGTAAGTCAGATTTACCCTTACACCGACGTAAAAACCGTATTCCCGCCTCTTGTATTCCCGCTTCATTCATTAAATATCCAATCACATGGAAAATGTCAAATTACTCGCTTTTATTGGCACGAAAACAAATTTTTGTTTCTTTAGACTTTAGAAAGTAAAATCTGCAATGAAAATCAAATGGAGTTTGGAGTTTTGGAGATCATTGAACATACGGCTGTTTAAAATACAAACGTTTTCAAAATGGGACTAGACAGAAAGGAAGTTCTTAAAATAATTCCCGGACAGCGCAAACATGATCTTATTGAGGCGGAGGGTTTAACCTAAAATAATAGAATTACTTTCTGGGGATTGAAACCTAACCAAAAATAATGAAATCAGTTTCTTGGGTAAATGAAACCTAACATAACCTAAAATACTAGAATCACCTTCTGGGGATTGAAACCTAACCTAACCTAAAATATTGGAATCACCTTCTGGGGATTGAAACCTACTCTAACCTATAATAATAGAATCACCTTCTAGGGCTTGAAACATAACCTATAATAATAGAATCACCTTCTAGGGCTTGAAACATAACCTATAATAATAGAATCACCTTCTGGGGATTGGGACCTAACCTAAATTAATAGAATCACTTGGGGATTGAAACCTAACCTAAAATAATAGAATCACTTGGGGATTGAAACCTAACCTAAAATAATAGAATCACCTTCTGGGGATTGAAACCAAACCTAACCTAAAATAATAGAATAACTTTCTGGGAATTGAAATCTAACCTAGCTTAAAATAAAATAGTAAAATCGCTTTGTTGTGATTGAAATCTATTTTAGCCTTAAATAATAATCACTTTCTGGGGACTGAAACCTAACCTGTCCTAAACAATCCAATCACATGCAGGGAACTAGATCTGACATCGGGGTCTACCTAGCTGGAAGCATCGACCACACACGTAGCTGATTGTGAGTAGGAAAGTGGACCTGAGGTTTTGAGAACAGTATGCTGAGGAGAGTGATGTGCATAAGAGAACCGCCCGAGCCGCTCACCTCTTCCCTTCTCATTTGTTGATATTCTGGCTTAAGACAATTGTTTAAGTGTTGCGTTACTTCCTGATCATTGCGGTGTTGTTTTAGCAAGCGGAATGATTGGAGGATTTAGCCTTAGCCGCTACTGAATGGAACTTGCGTTCATTATTAGCATTTCGATTTTTAGTGATTGGCGAAATGTCGTTGTGACAAACTGTTGGGTTTATGTGACGAAAAAATTGCTGACAAAATGATCACTGTCGATATATGCATTGAGTTTACTCTTTGTTTCGCTTTAATAATACAGGTTGGTGCATGTTTTTTAACTGCGGGATTGAAGTCGGCGGGATTATGTCCACAATAAATATTGGTGGGATTATATTCTGCGGGATTAATGCCAGCGGGATTGGTGTTTGGCTGGAATGACCTGGCGGGAAAAATGTGAGCGGGAATATTTCTGATCACGGATAACATAACCAGTTTGGCAATGGCCTAACGTGACATGCATCTTTGATAGGCCTTACGCACATTAATACAGAGCTAGTTATATCTGAGAGGCACTTAATAAAACTCTTACATTTTTGTTGTGACAAATCCATAATGATACCCATTAGATGCGATTGGTAACGACTTTTGCAATCTTAAATGTTTTTGCTTTAAGCATTTCAACTGTATCTGTTATTGACTGTAAGATAATTTTTACACAACATATGCGTGCAAAGATATTTGGATAATGAATTTAAAATATTAAAATTAAATGGTTTTCGTAGTTAATGGTCATGTAAAATAGCCCTGCTGCAAAATGTTCTTGTTGTTAAATGATTTGTAACATAGCCACGCTGTAAAATGCGCTTACACAAATATTTTTGATATTTGAGGTCACAGCCATACATTGCTAACCTTCTAAAAGGCTTTGAGTGGTCCACAATATCATTTGCTAAGGTTCAAAATGGAATAATTTTCGTTTAGCCCAAATCCACACTGAAACGACCACCAGCGGATTTAATGAAATGTTACACAAACACCATCCTAAATCTCACTACATTTTATGCATACATACATAATATATATACTGTATAATAATTACAATATTATATCCGACGCGTCATACCGACCTATCTAATCTGTCCTGCCAATGTCAAGTTAACAGTAACTACTTCTTGTAGTTGCTTTGATATAATTTCGCTTTTTCTCCCGATAAATTGCAACTACCGGTACAAATTGCAAAGATACTTGACAAAAGTGGCCACATCACTAATAAAAGTAAATTGCAACTATCGGTTATTTTAAAGTAACTTACGAGCAAGTACGACGCCGAAACAATTGAACGTTTTGTTGGTTTTTGTTAAGCTTACCGCGTGGATAGCACTTTGATTTCTAGCATCACAAACATTCATTAAAATTGCGGTTATTACCATTTCATTTGTATTGCTTGAAGTTGAGTAGGTGCTGGTCTCTGATGCTTGCACTGGTGAGTTATCAAGTTAAATTGCGAATTCGGGTTTTCTTATTATTTAAACGCCATCCTTACATCCTTACGCTCCTCTTAATTGTAACAATTAGAAAACGGTTGTTCTTTTAAAATTACAAGTAAAGTAGAATAGGAGTCTAAATAAAAAGGAGCTACTCGTCATTCTAGAGCCTTTATCTAATTTTGACGTCGAAGATGCTTTGATATCAAACCAATGAATGCCTGCGGGCTGTCCTGCAGAAATTAAAACATCTGCGATTTTTATATCCTTTTGCAAGTGTTTTTGCACAATCATTACCACTATTTGAAGACTCAGAAGTCAATCGGTGTAAAGTTAAGCTTCAGCTGTTGAAGATAATCTTCCTACAGTGATGCTGTAGCTTATTAAGCCGTCCAAAGTATAGTCCAGGATGTTGCATGTGTTTAAGTTTGTACGATTCTACTGTCAATGATGTTCTCTTTTTTTTCCATGCTACATATGTACCTACGCTGCAATGCGGGCGTTGGCAGTGGGTCACTGTGTTATACCCGGGATCCGGGATTGTGTCAGTGTGTTACCCGGTGGTTTCTCCCTCAGAGATGTGGCATTTGTTTGCCATTCATAAGGTTTTTCTCCAGTATGTTTCGAATGCAAATTTTATGCAGGATGAAATGAAGCTTTTAGCACAAACAAAAGTTACATTTATATGGTTTCTCGGCTCTATGGATTCGCATATGATTTTCTATGCATAGAATGATGTGGGAAAATTATATTTTGCCAAGATAATAGTTTTTTATTTAAAAAAAAATTGGCATTACAATTTTATAATTTGTGTATGTGTATGTTTGTGTTTGTGTGTGTGTACTTAAATGACATGACATGAAATGAAATAAAAATGAAATGTTATTGTGAAATGTTTGTGTGAAATGTGTGTGTGTGCATGTATGTACTCACTCTGTTCTTGGTCAGACTCGTGTTCTGACTCACTTGATGAGCTGACCACGGGAATCACGACCCTGCTGGCCACTGGCTTCGGGACCCTCTTCTTGGTCTTCTTGACACGCATTTCTTTGGGGCCTTTTTTTGCTTGACCCAATATTGAGGGTTTTTGTACTCTCCGCACTTCGTGCAGTTCACCTTCCCGTGCTGAAGCCGGTGGTCCCGGATTTGAAGAACGATCTTGAACGTTTTCTTACAATCCGGGTAGGGCACGGGAAGCTGGCTCGGGGAAACACGGTCTTTTTAGATGGGTGGCGTGAAAGCTGATGCCTTTCCAACCTGCTCCGTCGGTTGAATATTTCGCCGCAGTGGCACGTACGTACTGTTGGGAGACGGAATTACTAATAATAATAATAATAAATGAACATAAAATATAATAAATAATAATAATAATAAAACTTACCGGACCCATCCTTCTTGCCGCACTTGCTGCGCTCAGTTGTCGCACTCTGGTGGCGCCAGATCAGCCACCTGGTGGCCGCAGTATATAAAGGTGCAGTTGGCACCACCACAATGGAACGCTAAAAATAAAAAAACAATAAATATTTAAAAATAACAAGCATACATACATCATATACATAAATAAATGCATACATGCATAAAATGATTTCTGAAATTAAAAAAATAAAACAACACTCACGTTTGCTGGGGCCCGCCCCAGGTTCATCCACCACGAAGTCCGCCACGATCGCCGGGTCCTCCACAACCACCGGGGCCGCCACCGAGTCCAGCACCACCTCCGAGTCCTCAATCGGATCCGCCGCCACCACCACCTGTTCCTCGACGCTATCTGCCATTACCGCCTGTTCCTCCACAAGTTCCGCCAATTTCTCCTGCTCCTCCAAGGTTACCACCACTCCCACTACCTCCTCCACCACATCGTCCAACAACTCACCCACAACAACCATAGTCCCGTCACTATCCATACCAGAAGTGTCTCCTGATGGTCCGTTCATTTGCTCCATGTGTCCCTGGTCTCTTGTGCGTGGTTGGGTCCTAGCCATATCAAGGAGATTGTCTCTCGCATCCTTTCCCTTGTGGAATGGGGTTCGGACTGCTGTCTTATCGTACGGTAAGGGTTTCCGGATAGGATTGCGGGTAACTTTCAACCCCGGAAAGAACCTTCTTGGCCTCAAGGATGGAATCTGCTCCCCTGTTTGCTTTTGAAACCTTTGAACTGTCCGTTTCGTTTTGACGGCGTCAAAAATTTCATATGGGGAAAGGTTTGTGGGTTCGGGTTTACCCACTCATTTAAGTAATCACCATTAATCCATTAATCAAGAGTTAAAGTTAAGCCTTTGAAGCTGTATATAAACAGCGATTTTATACTATGATCATCATTCGCAACCATGGGCCAGCAACAGCAGCCACTTGATCTCTCACCCCTTGGCGGAGTAGAAATGATCGACCTAATTTCCGATGACGAAGAGATGTCGGAGCTGATCGAAATATCCTCCTCTGACTAAGAGGTTCCGGATCTGTTGGATGACGCATCAAACGCATCAACAGTCTTACGAGCCGCTAGCCAAGCAAAGACGCTTGGAGGAGTCTGATCCTGTTGAAGATTCTGGGGACGACACAGCCACGGATGGCGATATGCAAGAGGAAGACATTGACGATTCTCGGTCAGTGGACAGTGAGTCATGGATCTCTTACATCCCAGATCCCATCACCTGGGAAGACGTCGACCGGAACAAACCTACTCCTTTAACTCCTGACGACTTGGAAGAATCCTCTCAGGTTACCTCCACCACGCTTGGAGATCCCATTGACGAGGAAATTCGCGAGGAATAGTTGAAGTATGTACATGTATTTGGTAATCATTTAATATTATATATTAAAGATTATGGGAGGGTGTTAGAATATATATATATATATATATATATATATATATATATATATGTGTAGCTCGATAGAAAAACAATACATTTCAAAAAAAAATCAGAAATAATTATTTGTGTGTGGATATGAAATTTCGAAGTGCACCCTCTTCGCAGGCGGCCCATTTTGTTCCAAATTTTCTCAGCTATAAGATCAGCTAATTGTTAGGTCACCAGGTTCTCTTTTACATGGGGACAAATGGTTAAAAATAAATTCAATAATTTTATTTCAAATATTTCGTTCAACGTATAGCATTTAGTAATGTACGCGGAAATTTTCATTCAATGGGAACTCATACATGTAAAAACGAACAATAACAACCAGTTTGTTTCCATCGAGTCCATGGCAACACTGCTGACCATACCATGGATAAAAAAATTTTAGAGCAGATGACGACCGCGAAGAGGGAAGCATAGAAGTAATGCCATCGATCGTGAATCAATAGTGTTCGGTTTTACGTTTCAAACCCACAAAACAAATATGGTAACCATGACAGAAACGAGAGGCAGTGGCTAGTATTACTGGAACAAATTATTTTATGCTTATTAGAGAAATGTAAGGAAGCATCAAATAACATTATAATATAATTCACAGCCGTTGCAGCTGTAGGCAGGCACAGCAGACGTAGGCGCACACTGCAGAATTAGGCATGCCCTGCAGCAGTAATCAGACACTGCAGCAGTAGGCAGGCAAGGCAGCAGTAGGCCGGCACTGCAGCAATAGGCAGGCACTGCATTCAGGCTAGGATCCAGCATTCAGGCTGGGATTCAACATTCAGGCTGGGAAGCAGCATTCAAACTGTTAAAAAAAATTGTTCAAGCTGTTAAGCAACATTCAGGCTGGGATCCAACATTCATGGTGCGATCCAACATTCATGCTGCGATGCGGCATTCAAGCTGGGATCCCGCATTCAGGCTCAGATCCAGCATTCAGGCTAGGATCCAACATTCAGGCTGGGATTCAGGTTTCATTCTGGGACCCAGAATTCAGGCTGGTATCCAAAATTAAGGCTGGAATCCAGCATTCAGGCTGAGATCCAGCTTGAACAGGTTTCAAGCTTGAACTAGTTTCCAGCTTGAACTGGTTTCCAGCCAGAACTGGTTTCCAGCTTGAACTGGTTTCCAGCCAGAACTGGTTTCCAGCTTGAACTGGTTTCCAGATTGTACTTGTTTCCAGCATGAACTGCTTTCCAGCTTGATCTAGTTTCCAGCTTGAACTGGTTTTCAGATAGAACTTGTTTCCAGCTTGAACTTGTTTCCATCTCTAAATGGTTTCGAGCTTGAGATCAAGCATTCAAGGTGGCATCCAGCATTCAGGCTGCGATCCAGCATTCATGGTTGTAAGCAGCATTTAGCCTGGGATCCAGCATTCAGGCTTCCAGCTTGACCTGGTTTCCAGATTAACTGGTTTCCAACTTGAACTGATTACCAGCTTGAACTGGTTTCTAACTTGAATTGGGTTTCAGCTTGTACTGGGTTCTGGCTTGAACTGGTTTCCAGCCAGAACTGGTTTCCAGCTTGAACTGGTTTCCACCATGAACTGGTTATCAGCTTGAACTGATTTCCTACTTGAACTGGTTCCCAGCTTGTACTGGTTTCCAGCTCTAACTGGTTTCGACCTTAAGATCCAGCATTCAAGGTGGGATCCAACATTCAAGGTGGGAAACAGCATTCAGGCTGGTAAACAGCATTCAGTCTGTGATCCAACATTCATGCTGCGTTTTCCAGCCTTGAGCTAGTTTCCATTCTTGAGCTGGTTTCTAGCCTAGAGCTGATGTCTGCCCTTGAGCTGGTTTCTAGCCTTGAGCTTGTTTCCAGCCTTGAGCTGATTTCCAGCCTTGAGCTTGTTTCCATTCTTGAGCTGGTTTCTAGCCTTGAGCTGATGTCTGCCCTTGAGCTGATTTCTTGCCTTGAGCTGATTTCTGCCCTTGAGCTGGTTTCCAGCCTTGAGCTGGTTTCCAGCCTTGAGGTTTTAGTGCATAGAAGCTATGCGGAGCATAAAAAGGGAAGCAAGTAAAGGCCGCAATCGATCATGCCTCCATAATTTTTGGTTTTTAAACTTTAAAACCCAGATATAATCCACGTAACCATGACAAACGGATTAATTGGCTAAAATTTCTGAAATAAATTCGGTTCAATTTTTGATAATTGGTAACATTGGAAGCATATTGTTATTAAAAAAAATTTGGCGCACCAGTAAGCAGGCACTGCACCAGAAGAAAGCAATCACATACCCTACATTTCCCGAAAAAATCAGGGTTCAAAAGCAAATTGGAAGCTGCTTAGAAAATTTTACACCTAGATCCAACAAAAGTAAGTCCAGCCGTTGATATTAATCCATTTTGTATGGATAGCATAATGTAGGGTCCACAACCGAGTGTACTCCTAACAGCTGATAAGATTTGGAATACGAAAAAAATCAAAAAAAATACAACGTTAACATTTATTGGCAGGGTACATAGGAAAACGCACTGGTAGGAAAATTAAGTTTGGCGTTTTTGCTTATTTTGGATCTTGAGCCCAGGTTGGACACTAAGAAACAAAAAGGTCAAGATGCATTCAAAATTTTTAACCTGATATGTTGATCTACCCGAAGATGCATTTATACTTCAAAATATTCATTCATATAGATCCAGTACTCCCCCACGAAGTTATAAAAGGTAAAATCTTTGACCAAAATCTTGTTTCTTTTATAACGAGTTATAACCAGGTCAATTCGTTCGTGAAAATTTCAATATTTTGTCAACAACATAATATTTAATAGTACTTGCGATGGTAAAAATTTCAGCAAAATCGGAATAAATTCCGATGGGTAATTATTACCCTTCTTAGCAAAGCCGATGACAAACTTCCTGGTTCTGAAGAATTACCTTCAGATGGAGTGGTAAAATATATTTTTGAAGTTCTAAAATAATTAAAATTTGTGATAAATTCGAGATTATGATAAGACAAAATTCAAAATGCACAGCAATTTTACGAAAATCTAAATTCAGCTTATTGCGTCTACAGTTTGTACCACATCAATGCACTGGCGATGGCAAGCGTTGTTACCGTTCGGCAGAATGCTGTGAAGGTTATTGCTCATCGCTGAACAGGTTTGGTGTTTGCGGCGAGTAAACTTCATGGAAATCTGAGTGCGGATGGAAGATTCTTATGACAGACTGGAAGTTGGAAGGAGGATGTAGATTACGTAGACAATCTTAAGCTCCATTATTTAATAATTGACCGACGATTTCACTTTATTAATGTTAACACTGTATTCAGGGTATGGTGCTTGGATTTAATTTAACTAGGATAACCACCGCTTTTTTCCTTTCAAAATAATTAAACACCAAGGTTGGAAAAAATTCATAAATAGAAATGTATTATTGCCGTCGCAAGTTATGGAATGAAATCATGTTTAAAGAAATAAAATACAAGGACGTAATTTTTCTCGTTTCCCACATGTAGTAAGAATTTGCACAGAAAAAGATAGCGAATCATTAATTCCTTCCGTGGAGTTTAGCCCTTTACAGGGAGGCACATAATTTGTGTTGGATATTTCAAAGACAATTAATTTGACCAATTGACCATGAAGACATTCCGTATCATTTTGGTAGCTTTAGTTGGACTGGGAAAATATTTTCAATTTGCATATGGGTATACTTTGTATTATGTTAAATAATAAAAAAAAGTTCCCATAGCATTTCTCGAAAATAAATCCATTCCATTGGGAAAGCCCTCTGGAGATATATATGGGCTGCAATGTGCACTATTCCAAATTAATGTCTTCCAGTATGAAAACATCAATTTATGTAGCCTTTCTTGCTGCGATTTTTTACATATTTTGTTTCTGGTATGGCGTAAAGATCTGAGCCCACCGGTTAAAATTTCAGAGGTTAGTGTACAAGGGTCGAAGGGTTATTCTCGTAATGGTAGAAAATATTACGCCTATTTTGGCATTCCTTTTGCGGAACCACCGATTGGAGATTTGCGATTTGAGGTATAAGAAAAACTTGTACAAAGTTCAATGCTAAGTAATGTGAAAAGTAAGAATGACGAGGTATTTTGTATTTTTTTAGTTCCCTAGGCCTGCCAAAAATTGGATTGGTATTTGGGATGCAAGTTTTAAGGGGCCCAATTGTAAAGGATACGATTTCTTTTTTACTCATCGGATACAAGGAGAAGAGTCTTGTTTATTTTCAGATGTTTATACACCTTAGATACGAAATGTTTTTAAAAGTCGTCATAGGAAATGTTAAAAATTTGAGCTATGGAAAATTTGGTAAAATTTTTGGTCAGTCTTCAAGGAGGAGAAGGTTCTGAAAACACTTTTGCCGGTAATCGTGCACATTTATGGAGAAGGATTCCATGCTGGAGGTAATGAATGGCAAGGAGGGAAATATTTTGTGGATCAAGATATTTTCCTGGTAAATATTCAATATCGTCTTGGAATTTTTGGTACGACTCTAAATTTTAGCATAAAAATATACTATAAAGTCTCCGTAAGGGAATAATTTTAATGAAATATATTTGGCAGGGTTTTTAAGCACAAATGACTACGTTGTGAAAGGCAACATGGGTTTGAACGACCAGGTAGTGGCTCTGAAATGGGTTCAGAAAAATATCAAATATTTTGGAGGTGACGGAGCTCAAGTGACCATCACGGGTGAATCAGCAGGGTGAAATTTTCTAACAGTTTAATAAGATAATTTGAATTTTCAGTTTAATTTTATTTTGGAACATTATAAAAAAAAAGTTTTTGACTGGAATGACTTTTGTAATTTGGTGGGGCCAGTGTTCAGTTGCGGATGTTGTCACCAATGGCTATAAGTTTATTTAACAGAGCTGTCACAATGAAAGAGGGAATTTCCTATATGGGGCAATCTAACCACGATGTATTGGAAAAGACTCGACAGTCTATTGTAGATCACTTCCAATGTCGTGTTGCTTCACAAGAGCTTTTGACATGCCTTAGAACCGTGGATGGAGATGCCCTGGCTTTATACCATTCCCGATTTATTGTAAGGATAATCCTAAGGATTTTAAAATCTTTATAAATTTTATAATCCTTGGAAATTTTATAAGCCCTGGAAATTTTAAAAATCTGAATCTTATGCCTAATTTTGACAGGCTCCAAATTTTTTTAATAATCCGAGAGTGATGGGCCCTGTGATAGAAAACGTCACTGGCTCGAGTGCATTTTTAAATGAAAAATCATGGAAATTTGCAAACGAAGGCAAAATCATCAGCAAAGTTCCTTGGATGGTTGGAGCAAATGAGAATGAAGGACTTTTGGTTCTAGGAAGTAAATTTACGTTATTTAGCATTACTACTTCATTTTGAAACCCTATTCAAACGGTCTCTTATATGTATGTATGCTTACAGTGATACTGAACTTCAAGGAGGTAGGGTTTGGCTTGACTTTGGCTGGTTAATTTGGCTCAAGGAAAGGGGTTTTTTCCCACTGGGATTTTCCCCTGACCGCTCAGACACATGACGCTTATGCGAGGGTTCCTCTTAGATAGGGTTAGCCATTGAAACTTTGTAACTGATTTGAATAAAGGCTTATAAGATGGTTGACTGGTTGACAACTCTGTTAGACCTTCGGGTATGAATCGGAGTATAGACCCCACTTTTTTTAATTCATTTTCAATTGAATCCTAAAAAATATTGCTTGAATAATAATAATAGCTTAAAGTAGAAATAGTAATGTCTCTTCTTGGCCCTGAAGATGATGACAGTGAGTGATAAACATAAAAATACGCTTTAAGGGTACAAGCCCTAATTTCCCGCTCATTAAATTTTGCAAGCTAGCTTATACTTATGAAAAAGATTTTCGCACAAATTTATTCCAAAATCGTAACGTGGGAAGTTGGAACGCCATTTAAAAATTCCTAATGCTTTTTAAACGGTGACCATGTAGCAACGAAGTACCAATATTTGTTTCAAACATTCGATTTCTCCTAAAGTAGGGGGAACTGGGACTAAAGTTGCCATATTTTTTCCAGCAAAATATAGTATATTTTAATAGCCTGGACCCAAACTAATATGCATACATATTTGCGTGCAAAAATATGTACATGGGTAAACAAGAAAGTACGTACATACTAAACACATTCGGATCGATGACAAACTAGTAAAATTTCATCATCCAAATGATTTGAAATTTAAAACTTTAAGGAAAATTTAGCGAGGTTCGCACTTTCAGTTTCCTGAAATTGAGTGCTGAGATCTTGGGTGGACATTTCAAAAATTGACCACGTACTGGGGAGAAACTCCCCCAACCGAGGGAGCTTATGTTATAATTTTTAAAATATTTTTCTGGATCTTACCAAGCACTCACAACGTGAAGAAAAATATTTTGGTCAATTCCCACACCCTCGGGTAAAGTTATAATTGGTGCTAATAGGAATTAATTTTTTTCCAGCATTAATATGCGTTTAAATGAAAACATTACACAAAAGGGCGCATAAGGGTTAGACCCTTATGATGAAATAACAGACAAACGTTATGGTAGAAAAAAATGGGATTGTTGGGACAAACCCGAAAAAAAATATAAGGTGATTAGAGTCACATTTGATTCCTTAACTTTAAATAACTTTTGTCGGTCAAACACACTTTCTTGAAAAAAACGGAAAATCTTTTTTTAAGTCTGATTGTGAGTTTAAAGTATTTTTGCCTCTTACTTTCGGCATAATGCAGGTTAAATCGAGGATAAGCACTTCGTGAAAATTGAATGAAACCCATGGCAGAAAATTATTGCCCCTATTTATATTAAAGCCCTTTGTATTCACGCCGATGATTAGTATTTCGAGATTTCGCCATAAGAAAGGCTCAAAATGAAAGCCATGTAATGATTCATTCATGCTTGTACATACTGAAGAACGATCAGAAATGTTTACATTCATGGAACCAACGATATCTGTGCTTGTCTCATAAGCACCACAAGAGATGTATTTGCTGTAACTACATACATTTATGGTGTATGTATATGTACTGACACCTGTTAATGTGTGTGTATTTTTTGAAAATACCTCGAGACAGTAAATACAGTGTACATATATACAGTATATTATTTGCAAAAACAGTATGATGCAGTATCTTCAATTTTTTCCAGTATCGAAACCCGAAAAACAGTATGACACTATAAAATATAGTACATATGGTAGCTTTAACTGGGACCTGAGAAAATTTAAGGGTTGTGTAATTTATCTCCGCATTGATTTTAAGCCCTTGATTGTCGCAATAGACCTACGGGTTCGAAAGTTATCCTAAAATATAATTTTTGAAGGAGTGAGCAAACGCATGCCTATACCTAGATTCTATTTAAATCAAATCACTATCAGGATCATCACCCCAACCATGAAGCTTTTAGTTAGTAACTAACCTGCACCTATGGACATTCTAACAGTTGACTGAGTAAATGAAGTCATGTGTACGCATATTAAGGGCACTACATAGCTGATGTTACTTCAATAACGTATACATTTCTACGATTTAACTATCACAATAGTTTTTAGCTTAATTTATCGTCAATATTCTAAAGAAAGAGCTCAAGCCG
>JAQFXU010003545.1:0-15934 GCA_034693705.1 Spatulosminthurus flaviceps | reverse complement strand
TGTTTTATTCTGGCACGCTCCGTGCCAGTGAAGTTTTTCGATCAAAAAGGGCCCTGCCAGTGTGAGCACTGGCACTGGTCAAATCGATGCCAGTGAGCATCCACTGGCATTGCACAACCTTATACTCAAGTAAGCATATGCGTGGACAAGAAGCGTGCGCAATATGGCGGGAAGAGCCCCCTCCCTGTAAGAATATCCATAGCGCCATCTACGAGTAGCGTGGGGCTAGAAAACTCTCCAGAATATTTGTCCGTCTTGTACCAGAAGGCTCCTATTGGATTTAGTTTAGGGAATATGTAAAGATGTTTTAAGTGGCGTCAGGGTTTAGTCACAATAAAAGACTAAAATATTCATTCCCTTTTTTTTAAATGGACTTAATTTGACTTTTTGCTCCGACGTAGAAAGAATTGCACGAGCATGGAATAGTAAAAGAACAGCTGCATGGCTATAGAGATACATAGAGATAAATCTTTTGATAGTAGTAAAAACACCGTGCCTTTAAAAAAGTCTATGCACCCATCAAATGCTGCACATACTGACCAAGATAAATTTTTACATTGAAAGTCCATCCAGGAATATTTTGAAAGGATCTCACACACTACGTTCCATTTTTATGATTGCTTCTTATATCTAATAGGCTTAGACCTATTTCCCTAAAGGACAAAGAGGCGCATTTCTATAGGACAAAGTTAGACAGATTGAATATATCAGGGCACGGTAAGAATCCACGCAAATATGATACATAGCTAAAGGATTCTCATCCTGGCAGCAGGCGTACCCGCGTACTCCTCCATATACAATAGCCAATATTTACTACAGCCGTGTGTATCTTCTTACAATTAGTTAGAGAAGGACTGGAGTGAGGCTGCAAGAAGCATCACAAAGGAGTACACAGCAACAGATTACTATATACACACGCGGATGCAAACAGTGAGAGAGGCCAGCACCCTGCCATTTATGTAAGTATATATGTAACTATTTACTTCATGAGAGAGCAAATGGTTGAAGGAAGACATAAGTAAAGATAGCACATAATAACCAAGTTTCTGCCTCAAGAGAAGGAAAAAGACCAACTACACACACACACAGTTTGGACGGAAGAGCAAAAGGGAAAAAACCTATTTGCCTTGTTTTGCCAAATGAGGTGACGAGCAAATTTCTCTTCATCCCTAATCCCAATACCAGAACACTCGTAAATCGGGCTTCGTTCTTCAGATATGCATAAGTATCACCACTCACTTCCTTTACCAACTCCAAATATACGAGCAGGAGAGAAAAAAAATCACTCCAAAATCAACGAAACACATGAAATCTTACGGCTTTTACAAATATACCATCCCAAGTCACATTTTCCTCCCAATCCTCTTGCCAACCAAATCTTACTTATACTTACACATTACCGCATCATTCCATACTATATACACTATTCGCATAAGTGCCTGTGTACGTACAGATCCATCATCACCCTCCAAACACCCAGCTCTCTACGAAACATTCTTGTATTCAATCCATATGAATTGATCTCTGGAAAGAAGAAAAATCCTGGTTCCTCCAAGGAAAAGTTTCAGGGGAAACGCGTGTGAAACTAACGATGCTGGAAAGCGGCCTTTTCTGACAAACAACATCACCAACTCCCATTCTATAATGAATACATAGAGACGAATCACGTCTTCTTCTTCTTCCGAACTCACCCACTCTACTCATACGTGTTTTTTGCCAAACTAATAATCATGGCTTGTTATAATTTGCGCATTATCATCATAAATAAGTCTCACAATCAGAATCAATACTGTACGTTAAAAAAATCTAAAGGAATCTCCACGACAAAAAAAATAAAAAAAAACACACAGCAACCATCAAATGTGAAACTTGTTTCCACCGGTACATATACCGGTATGTATATATATCGTATGCTATCACCCCTGATTTTAATGAAGACAGTTCTCACCTTCAATGACAAGGGAAACGTGACGATTTGCTCTTTCTTTTCAGCTAAAAAGACTACAACTATACAATCTAGTAGAAATATATACATATATGTATATATAGGGAACTCAATGAGAAAAAACTGTTGCTTTTGAATAAAAGCAAAAGCCAGGGAAAAGGGTAAATGACTGCAATTCAAGTCGTCACAGTTTAATAGTAACAGCGTGCATGTGCTAAAATCTCTAAGAATTCATACTATAGTGGATTTTTCTCTCGTAGTCGCTCAACAACAACCAAGTCAATCGTAGAATTCCCTTATTTTTCTTGTTACACTTTTAGTCTATCAATGTGTATCCGTTTGTAAGCCAAGGTGCTATTGTATGTACAGAATGAGAGGGAGATCCTCACAAAGATAAATCTCTGACTGATGTTACCAAGCATTCGGGATATTGTTGGAGGTGTATATGTAACATGAGTGTAAATGGATGGGAGAGGAGCCACATAACTTTCAATTACAATATGTATAATATGCTTGAGGTGTAAAGAAGGAGTATAAAGGAGTTTTATGTAAGGGCATGAGAGATGAGAGCGAGAGAGAGGTAAAGGCAAAGTGAGTAGTAGTGGTTACATAGTTACAACAACACATGTAGAAAGGAAAGGCATTTAAAGGAGTAAAGGGTTTTCTCATTTAAACAGACACACACAAACATACACACACACACACTGTGTCTCCCGTATACATAGAGAAATAACACTAGAGTTTTTAAGGGAAGCGGTTCTCAAGGCAGAGTATATGAGTATAATATTATGGGGCTAGCAGAATTCCGTGTGTTGTTGTTAGAACAAGTTAAAAAAGAGAGGAAGGAGCGCTCTTCATACCTAGTTTGTGTGTGCAGAAGTGAAGGTAGACAAGTTGGTGGCTGCGTCAGTGTTAAATGTGAATGTGGGAGTTTATATTCTGACTTTGCTGGAACTGTTTTGTTCAGGCTCTGAGTTCTCTCTTCTCACAATGTCATTTTGTCAGTATCAGTTGAGGATCAAAGGTGGGGAGACACACGTTTCCAGCAGCTGAAAAATTCAAGTTGTGCTTTTCATGTATTTTTTCCGCTCAACATCATACTTAGTAAAGAAGTGCATCTCTCATCAAAATCCTATATTAACAATTTTTTTATACTTGCGCTACAAATTACTACACTCTCGGAATTTAAGAGTGTATAATAGAGTTTTGTGAGGAATTTTACTCTGCCAATAGTAATAATTATTATTATTATTCAAGAAGAAGGGGCAGATTTTTATGGAACAAGAATAATTATTATCGTTTAAGTACGAGTCGAAACGGAAATTTAAAAAGTTGCTTCATTACATTAACAACAAGTCAAACTCCCAAGTGCGGTGATGTCTTGCACTGGGTGCAGGCACAAAATAACAACAACAACGTGTTCATGCTGTACATACTCACCATATGAGTATATGTAAGTATTATGATCGTAGAGGAAAAAGTTACATACTTTTTTGGCTCAACAGGAAGCTACTCTCGCAGTGTGTTTTATTACTAAGGCGGAGTAGAATCAAAAAGGCTGTTCTAAAATTCTGATTTCAGAATTTCTACACGAGCAGAATCGTATATATAGTGTACAATATACACGGTGGGGAAAAAAGGGTTCGAAAAAAAAATTACCATCATGCAGGATTCACAATTTTATCATCCTCAATCCCCCATCCAGAAACGTACACCAGCCATGGTTAAAGTTGCACAAATGGACGAGTCCCAATTGTAAGTTGAATAATTTTTTTCATACTATACTTAGGGTACATAATGTATTAAACAACCACATAAATTATATGATTATCAGATTTTTAATATAAAAACATCCTACCTACAAAAAATTCCACACCATAAATAATCTTTCCCTTACAATAATTCCAATCACTCCAATAGAAATGCTGCGAACGAAAAGAATGAATAAAGTCATTAATTTATCTCGTACAGTTTAACCCTTGTACTTGTCAATAACTTTTTTTTGTCTAACCTCTCCGTCTCTGCCTATACATTACACCAATTGTTTCCTAAGTTATATAATGTTTTAAGGCCGAGAGGCTTTGTGGTGGGGCATTTTGAATAAGGAAGTGTTTTTTTTCTCTCATACTTACACGCTCACGCTTCTGTCCATCTGCATTTGTTTATTTATGCTTCTCTCACTCCGTTGAGAAGAAAGTGATTGATATTAATGAAAATTTTATATACCCTTTTTTATTACTTGTACACATACAACTAACACTAAATGCCTGAGAGTGTCCGCTTCTCCAATAACCAATCTCAATCCCATGCTTATGTCTCACAACTAGCTATACGTTCATATACACGTGAATATGTCATAATCTATACCTATGAAGAAATATCGTACCAGTTTACTCCAAGTGTGAATGTAACCGCAGATGATGATTGTTCCCTGTTTTTTTCTCTCTCTCTCTCTCTTTGCTCTGGTTATCAAACATCGTTACTCTATTTTGGATGATTGGACCAATGGTTCAATATGATTTTGTATATATGCAGTAACGTATGCAGGAGCTATCCTTGAAACGATTTGAATTGTATTACTCCTTCCCTCACGTCTCTCTAACTCTCTGTAGTGTCACAATAAGATGAGGATATGGAAGGATAAATCTAGGCTATATAATGTACGGTAGAAAAAATTCGCCTGTATTTGTAATCATCATGCTGGTCATTGTTATCTACAATTTTTCTCCTGCTAATAAGTCTGATCTGATCTTGTATGCTATATCAGCTTTTACTGCTCTAAATATACATATATATATATGAGCTAATACGAGCTAATAGGAGTAGCATTAAGTATACATGCTTACTTATTAGAGTAAAAGGGATAATTATTTCACAAGAGTTGGTTAGTACGGATTAGAGAGATAAGCTCGAATATATTTCCCTGGAACAATTAACAATGGAGTTGGAGGTGTCAAGACGACTATTATCTAAGATTCTAAGCTTATACAGTTTATGAGGAGAAAGAGTTTGAGCTATATATGTGGAAAGAAACACGCGCGATTATTTTTTCTAGAACATAGAAAAGGATCCGCTTGAGAAAGAATACATCTTTATCGTTGTAAATAACAACTATACTTAAATTCGTGTCTATGTCTACAATGATGTATGTAAGCTAATCAGAGATGTTTTCTTCTGATCGTTGATTGGATATACTATAGAGCTGCATCTATACTCCACTTCAACTGTGCTAATAAAAGGGGAATATTTTAGATATGGCTTCTATTCTATATAGTATTAGAGCTGACTGACTCAGATATTTTCTAGCCGGATGCTACTTGGAAGAACAAGGGAGTAGAGGACTTTTTTTCAGCTGCTGTCAATTTCCACCTGTTAGCAGTTTCCGGCAAGTTTTATCCTATTTATTTCTATTACAGCAACTTTGCTAATAGTATTTCAACATCCATCTCCATCGCTCCTCTAATTAATAGCATTTATGACAACGCTTGTGGTTTTCCACTCACTCTCTTATTATGTGAAAGTTAATGGAACTTAACCGTTATTGTAGAATTTCCTCCTGTTACGAAATATACTCAAGAGTATTGTTAGCTACGATTTACATATTATGGGCTTTTCTCTATAAATAAATTTTTTATATCTATATGTATGAGGCTCATTTAAAAATCATGGGATTTTCCATTCATTCCTTTATTAAAAGCTAATACGCTCCTTTCTTGAAGCCGAGAAGAAATTGGATTTTCAAAGGAAACTTAATTCTGGATTTCTTCATTCATAGTAGCATACATAGTAAAAGTAATTATTATTACGGAGAAAATGATTTGAAAAAATTGCAAAGCCTCGCAGAAAAAAAGTAACCTATCTAATTATTATATCTATTTGGCTGGTGATTTGGAAATTCCAGTCAATCTTTTTTTCATTCCAATTCAATTACGGGCTAGCTTTTCTGTATGTGTACTGTGACTGGTGACTGTGTAGGTTCGTGGATATCTTTATGCTTGATGGTAATGGAAGATTTTTTTTGCTCACAGTCTATGCGTCCACATGCGTGTGTTTGTGTGATTTTTGCAAAAGCATCAAGAACACAGTATTTATTTATAGTGGTTGTACATGGGATTTGGTGGGGAGGAATAATAAAAACGACAGAGTATTAAAATATTCTGTTTGATTTAATGGTAATTTGACACTACACACACTTGTGACACTACTACTGTAGCTGGGACGGAGCTCTCGGAAGATTTTTACATGGCGTTGTTATTGCGGGTATGTACTGTATGTGTTTGTAGGTACATATTGTAGTAGTAGTGGGATAGAATTTAAGTAGGCAAATATATTGTGAGGCGTGGTAAATACAGAGATGTAGCATTCTGATATGTATATCTATATCTACATTATAAAAAAATGATTGAACTCATTTTTCCTCACTACTTCCACGCAAGTATATAGTACAGTTGCTGATTGCTATCAATTCAAGTCGTTATGTAGTGGAATTAATTGAATGACAGAAGCTTCCTGAATATCGTGAGCCTTGGTCCGATATTCTTGATAAAAGTACTCATGAAAAAAAATTCTCTAATATTTGGGTTAATGTATTTTTATTTACTCCGGGCTAAATATCCTGAAGACGAGCATACACATAGATACATATATAAAGTATGAAAGGAAGAGAGAGATACAAAAGGGGAAAAGTTTCATTTTGACTCGTTTTTTTTCCTAATCATAAGCTAATATGTATGTACTCAGAGTAATTATGAAGGGAATGTCCCTCTTTTTCATTTGTTCCATTTTTATAGAATAATGAAGAGCCGGCAATAATTACATGTCCCAAGTAAAAGTCAATTAACTATGGTAATTAAATTTATACGTGCCTATACTTACAGAACGTTCAATATGCGTGCTAATAATATTCAGCATGATTTTTTTCCTGTCTCTCTCTCTCTCTTTCTGTCAGATAGAAAAAACATGTGACTCATCCTTTCCTTTTGATCCCAAAAGTCACACAACATCGTTACTTCTCCAATCACCTGAAGCTGTACAAGAAATTACAGTATACATCTTCTTTTTTTTAATAATAAAATCTCGTATCTTGTAGAAACCACAAACTTGACAAGTTTTCTTGGAATAAAATATGAGTTTGTAATGAGCTCATTATGGTATTTAAATGAAGTGCTATCATTTTGGTTGGCCACACTTTACACAACTATACGAGTAAATACTCAAGCAGTCTCTTTACCCTCAATAGTTCACACCATGGTTAAAATTCCTAATAATACCTTGAAAACATGTCACATCTTGTCATGATCGTAGATATATTTAGCTGTCTGAGCAAAAGATATTTGAAAAGGTCCTGTTCCTGTCACATATTATTACAACTACTACTACTTGACAATGAGATATTATTTAGAAGTTATAGGCACATATCATTCCATAGGGGAATAAATATTTTCACAACTTTTAGCTCCATGCTTCATGGCTCTTCTTGAATAGAGGAGAGGACACATTTTAGATGAGAAACTAGGCTGTATAGATTGTATATCATTTTTGTGTAGTTAGAACTGCATACGTAAATATACATGGAGCCTACATGTTTGTTTAAAAGGTATTGAAAAAAATAGCAACAAGTTGGTAAAAAATAAAGATTTGAGATATTTACAAGCCCTTTACATACGTACAGATACGAAGAAATGTCTCTGAGAGTCTGTCAACGTATAGTGTGTTATTGGCACCTCAAATAAAAGTA
Organism: Spatulosminthurus flaviceps; assembly: GCA_034693705.1. Taxonomy (NCBI): domain Eukaryota; kingdom Metazoa; phylum Arthropoda; class Collembola; order Symphypleona; family Sminthuridae; genus Spatulosminthurus; species Spatulosminthurus flaviceps. The sequence goes on along the minus strand of JAQFXU010003545.1, from coordinate 8,252 downwards.
TACATGTTCCCCTAAGAAAAATCATCTTATTTTGGCAGGAGAGGGAAAAGAGAAGAAAAAGCAAAGGACGAAAGTAAATTGGAGCTTTGAACTTGTGCTTTAGCATGGATTGTGTAATCAGTTAAACAGATGCTGTGTGAAGGGCTGGATAGATTGAACATGGCATGAAACATGATTTGCCTGCAGCTTCAAACCATCCACCATATCCATGGTAATTTACCTTATTATTTCCAGTACTATAGAGTTGACGGCGAAAAAAGTCATTTTTAAATTCTATGGAGTGTAAAAATAAGGAAAAATGAGGAATTTTTCCATTGATAATTTTTTCCGACATCTAATCTAATCCTACATTAGCTATTAGTCCTTTTTAGGGATACAGTATACTGGCTCTTGGAGGAATAATAATTGAGCAATTTTGTGAGTTAGCTAATTTTTATTTACACCTTCAAAAAATGCTAAATTTATTGATAGCATAGTAAATATAGCGGCCTACATGGATTTTTTTCTGGGGGTTGGCTGTTGGCTCCATTAAATTATTGAGACTCCCAATCCTGACACAGGAAATACTAAAATGACATCAACCTTTCCTTTAATAAAGTTGATGACTAAGCTATATGAGCCCCAAGGCAGAGTTTTATGTCTAGTCTCTTGTGGTATATCTAGGATTTATGTATCTTTGTGTTAAAAACTTTAGGGAGTAAAAAGGTAAAAACTTTGGTGAATGTTCCAAAGGATTTTATTGAGGTAAACCTGTTGATAGAACTGGAAAAAACTTTAGAAAAGAAAATATACGAAAATGTAGATAAAGCTTTTAGCAGGTGCTGTCCAAGTTGCTGTAGTTTTTTTTATCATAATGATGAGTTCTGGTCCCTTGAGAAAAATGTTGGGTTATTGTTAGAGGAAAGGAAAGAAGAAATACTTTCATTGTATTTCCTTTATACATATGTATAAACATACTTACTTACTCTAATTAATTGAATGGAAGAAACGACGCTCCAGGCTTTGTCATCATAAACATCGCTATAATAGCATGAGCATTTTCAACGAGGTTTTTAATGGATGATATCCTTTACAGAAATTAGTATTTACTTTGTTCCCTCTCAAACACTAACAAGTCTACGGAGAAAAGAGGAAGCTTTCTATTTTTCAAGGAACAGTTTTCATACAACTAAAACGTCAAAGATGAAAAGACTTCATGGAAAGGATATTTAGTGGTGCAATGGGGGATATTACGGAAATTTTTTCATGTCTATGTGTATAATGTACAAAAGGGGGGAAAAGGAGTTGAAGTTCGCATTCTTCGTGGAAATATGAATTGTTTAGTGTGTAGGTTGTGATGTATTGTGGAAAATATGCGAGGAGAATTTCCTACACAAGGGCAAGTATTATGCGCACAAATCTTTTTTCTTGCATAGTTGTTTGCACATGCATACAAAAGTAACATCAACATTCTGTGACAGTGAGTAAAAGTCTAAACTTAGCTCATGTATCGAATTTCCCTGTGCTAACTAGTACGTGCATTGAACATTAGCTTGTTGAGATTTTGCCACGTTCTTTTTAGTCATCAGCTCACATACATGTGGATATGTATAGATAATGCAGGAAAGTTATGATCCAAGATTTTCCTTAGATTTAAGTCAATACAAAAACCACTTTCCGCACCTGGCCTCATCCCATTTGCAGTCTTGTCTATAGCCGATACATGGTCACATAAAGCTCTCATAGTGTATGTACACAAATAGCTTTAAGTGCAAACGCTTATTCGGATTGTAAATAGCCAGGATTTTTAGTGTACTTTCTTTTTTTATACAATAAAACCGTATATTTTGCCCATATGGGATTTAGTCCTTTACCGGTGCCCTTGTTCCTAAGATGTATTTTCCAAGCCATGGAAATCTTTGTACGTTGGTCCATATTTATCCAAAGGATTTGTTCCAATCTTGTCTGTAAATACAGTTAGACCCAATCGAGTCCATATTGGCAGAAAAAAGGCTATCGACCTATAACTTTGTTTTTCAAATACATATGCTCATCCATATGAAGTTGAACCAGTGCCTCCGGGACTTAAGAGGAATTTCCCTTGAAGAGGCCATTCAAGAGTTTTTTTTCCAGAAAACCCATTAATCTATTTTAAGCAATAATCTATATTGTGTAAACAAAGGTTTTAACATCCATCAGAAATTGTACGAGTGACAGCTAACGATTAGTGACATACTGACACTCTGGACATAATCAATTTGGTTTTACTGCGGCGAGCCTGCATTTCCATAAAGAGGTCATGGCTATGACCCATAGAAATTTCTATGGAATAAAAATTCGTGGGTGTTTCAAATAATAGAGGGAGAAAATTCTTTGGAATAGTGTCATGATCTAACTGCCAAACTAAGTAAGTTTGAGTCATAGAGAGTATAACCCCTCGGATATGATCTCATTACTTTTCCTTTTACTATTTTTTTTCTTTTCGACAGGGAATCGTGTTTTGTTAAGTACGAAAGTGGGGAGAGATTGTCACTCCATAGATGGTCTGTCAAAGAAAACCATATTGTCGATTACCTCGGAGTAAATTGAGTTCTTCTTTGTACATGAGAATTTTCTGTACATACATACCCACTACTTTTACATTAAGTTTAGTGTTGAATCCACAGGGTAAACCTGAGTGAGCGTCATTTCTGCCTTGTGTATGTGTGTGTGTAAAACAAGATAAATGAAAGTTTAAAATGTATACAATATTTTCAGCTAAAAGTCTCTATAAAAGAGAAGAAGACAGGTTTCCCAACCAGGATTTTCCAAAGCAGGTCAAGTCTTTATTTTCGAGATGAAAAAAATATGTGTTGTGGGAGTTAAGTATAATGTGCGGTACTAGCATGACCTCGAATCACAAGGTATTAGCACTCTTACTATAAAGCTTCCTGAATTTCTACCACACCGCACTGCTAGAACACATTTACAATACTTTGCTATTACTTGACTCTCTCTCTCTCTACATTTAGCCTCTTTACAGGAGGCTTCCTCATTATTACACTGGGATTAATGTGCCTGGTTGGTGACTCAAATAATGAAATCATCATTATGGTCATCATGTTTGCTCCCCAAAGGCAGGCGCAATGTCTTGCGTGCTAGAAATCACATAAAGTTTTTCCAAATTATATTCTAGTATCTACATGTATCTTATATATTAACAGAAACATCCCAAATAAACACAGTACAATATTATATGTTTACATTAAAGGTAGAGTCAGAGCTTAAAGGTGAAAAACATGAAAACTTATTCATTTTCCCTTGTTTCCTGGCATAAATTCAAATTATTATAGCTGTACCTGACTTTTCCACAAGCAGGAGTCCTCCAGTCCAAGGGTGGAAATACATACATAAACGTTCCAATGCAATATGAACTTCCACCTATTTTCCGTGTGCTTCTTAGCGTAAATTATGGGAGAGAGGGCAATTTGCACATCTTATGAATATAATAAATGCTTTTGTCATTATACAATGCTCCATGAACAATTGATGTGGTAGCTAGCTGTATAGTAGGAAGATATAAAATTCTTCTTCATCTCTACAAAACTTACATATTTGATACGTTGATATGTCTATGGGAGATAGACATTTGATTATTTTTACAGAATGTTCACATTCAATTTGTAATGGTAGAGTCCACACACTCATGTATGTCCTTATTCATTGAGAAATTATGTTATTAAACTCCTCTTCAAGCTACACCGCCCAAAAGTTTCGTCTCGGATTACTCTCAACTATATAATCATCCCTTCCATCTCACTACATACACGCTTTTCATTTTTAGCACACTCAGCTACAAACTGTACTGTATTATTAAGGAGCCATAGGAACGTTTACATTTTAACATATGTAGCTTTTCCCTCTCACTCAACTAGCCAAGTGATACGATTGTTGTGAAAAAGTAATGTAAATGTTGTAATTTACTAATTTATTATGTATTATTTACTTTGACGTTAAACACAACATGTTATATGTAAATAGCCATGTTTCTTGAATTACACAAAAAAATTCTACTTTTGAAGGTAAAAGAACATTGAGGGAATGTACAAGATATTTTTGTACATTCCAAAGCTTCTGAAGTGTTTCTTAGGGATGATGGAAATTCCATGGATTTGTAAGAGCCAACTGTGGTCGTATATCTTTATGTATTTTTACAGCAGTCCAAGACAATAGCTTAGTCTGTGTGTAATTTTTTTTTGAAAATCATTATTCATTTTTGGTCGTTAGAGTTGTTCCAGAGCTTTGCGTTGCCTTGGTTATCTCGGATCAGGAACTGTGAATAAAGCTTTGAAGTGAAGGACCTATAAGGCTATATTATATATATACATATGTATGGAGGGATGGAGTGAAAGAAGGGAAGGGATATTTGGAATTTTATTATTATATATATAGGAGAGAAACACATGGAAACAAGTTATACACGCACTGGAAGAAAAATTGGAGTTTAATGAGAAGGAAGGGTGGGAAAAATGCGTTTGTAAGCAAAATGTTATATAAATAGATGACTCTCAAGCCACCTACCCGCATGACTTTGTGCAAGTTTTACCCCAATCTGAAAATAGGCAAGCTTTTACGTTGTATTACCACTCATGTGATGTTGTTCTTCTGGTGAAGTTATTTTTTTCTCAAGAGAAAAGAGCATCTCCGTGTTTTTATGGTACAGATGTATCTAGAGGGAACTTACTATTTTTTTTCAAGCATTTCTCCAACTCCTAAATCCGGAAAGATTATTGTGCAACAAATGTCAGTAGATAGAAATGCACATGCTCCATGGGATTTGTTGGAACGCTAGTGAATTGTTCATTTTATTTTAATGAGATACATTCCCGTACAATCAGTTAAGAAATAATAAAGAAGTAAGTCTAGTTTAAATTATTGTGAACACTCGAGTCAGGACTAATGTCATGGATATATGAATGAATAAGGAGGTAAAGACGTTGCAAAGGAGGATTTATAGCTATTTTTCCTCTCCCACGTTCCATAGCATAGCGCTCTCTAAAACTTAATTTCTACTAATCCTTTCCGAATATTTCGGCTCCGAAAAAAACATATGTGAAGAAACTGTATAGGATTTAAAATTTAGGAGTCACAATGTGTGCAATTTGACTCATAAATCATGAAGACACGGAGAGTGAGTGGTAGAAAATAAAAAAGTAATTATTCCAATATTGCAAGGAACGATAATTAGGTTGACGTTCATCTTTCAATGAATCTTCCAATATTTGCACAACAAATGACAGCTTATTATAAATTCCGAGTGAAGAAATTTCAAGTCCAGGTTGACAGTTGTTGAATAATAATTAATTTACTGGACAATGGTGAATATTAAAATTACAAAAAAACAAGATGCATTTTTAAATGCATATCATTTAAATGGATTTTTAAACATGAGCCTTTGCATATTGTATGAAACTTTCTAGTAGCGTAGCATCAATAATAAAATGATTTATTAATGCTAAATGATATACTATCCAACCTCACCAGATGTTTACATTGAGTTACATGTACAGACATGTGCTACTCAATGTTTCTGCTTTTATTTAAGGTGAGTCAATTTTTTGGCTTGAGTTGTTAATTTTTACCAAATGATCTCATGCCTATGCTTCATTTTTAAAAAATCATTAAGTTTTAGCTTTGCGAAATAAATTCCCGTCTTCATTGACGTGCAGCTCACACACACACAAATATACACACATTCATTTGACATTGAGATTTGTTCAAATTAGTGCTAATTCATCTTCATGTTTACAGATACATACATATACATTCATTAGGGATTGTATTATATATTATGTATGTATTATTATACATGTATTCGCATAATCACATGATTATACGAAAAAGGCAAGAACATTCTAATAAAAAATATTAGCAAATTATTTAAGTAGATGTGCTTATTAGAGTTCCGTCCTCCATTAAATTCAAAAACGGGAAGGGCAAAGCAAAGTTCATTTTTTAAAAGCTCTTTGAAAAGAAAAGTGGTAACAAAGATATCAATTAACTTAACATATCAATATTTAAAATAGATTCATTTAACAAGTTTAAACAATGTTTTATTAATTCTTTTATTACAACTTCAAGTTACATATAAAGAACCAAAAGAGTAGGACAGTAGGAGAGACAGTTCAAACGAGGGAGAACTTTAAGGAGACTAAATATAATGAGGGTGAATTTGGAGAAAGGCCACAGGTGGTGGTACGTAAACACACATTAGCGTTCTCTACTTTTACACACACTACAATTTAAAATGTATAATCACTTTGGAAGGATCTTACTTTATTATTTATATATAGTATCCACGTTTCCAAAACTTCCATCATCATTTATTATTCAAGGGAAAATTATCCCCATAGTAGTCTGAGTGCTTGAGTTTCTATGAGAGACGGGATTGAAAATGAAGAGTTAACTTTGACAGCTTTGGACAAGTGAGTATTCACCTACCTGAACCTAAGGGAAGAAGATACGTTCAGTAATAATAATTAGTAATGTAAATGTATAATATTTGTAATGAGATTCCGTTCAGTAGGCGTTTAAAATTTCAACTGAGTATGTATTTGAACGAGGGGGAAATAAGATATTGAAAAAAAAATTCACTGATAATAATTATTATTCCAATTATACTATTCCTTTCTTACATACATCGGCATTTTCCGTTTCTACATCTACTCACACATTACTAAATCCGCACGCAAGGAACTAATTTGAAAAAATTAACAAGACTCTAAGTATTATGACTTTGAATAGGGAACAGCCCCCTATTTAACGAAAGGAAAGACTCAGAGAGACGGTTGTTGAAAGAAGGATAATCTTGAACAATCGGAGGGCTTTGTAGAAGGATTAAAATTATATTGAGTATAAATGTAGTATCTGTATGTATGTATGGGAGTACCGTTTTAATATTTAGAGGTGGAAATGAGCTGATTTACTTTGTAAACATGAATATATGTCAGAACTTTGTTTTCCTCCTCCTACTTGGCAATTCATGAGTTATGAGTTTGTTCATCGTCGAGTCTCATCTATATACTTTGCCTCACACACACACTCCTCTCTACAAAAACCGACTGAATGGAGCTCACCCCTGCATTTACGTACCTTGTGCCAAAAGTGTCTGTACTTGTGTAGAGCCAGAATTTGCTGAGGAGATCTGTTGTGTGTGTGTGTGTGTGTGTGTATTTAGAGAAAAATTGAAGAAGATGAAGTGTAGTAAGTTAAAAGATAAAATGGTGTTTCACAAGTTGTACTATAAGTGACTTTTCGCTTTGGTTTCCTTCAAATTCTTACCACAATTTCCCTCCAATCCAAAATAAGGGAGAACACCTTCAAAAATCCTTGTGTTCAAGACCAATTGTAGAATCTAGTTGAATTTCTCGTAAGTCTCTGCATAACGGAGGCTCTCCTGAGTAAATATACAGGCGCGATTCGACATATGTACTACAATAATAATGTGCGGTGTTTAGACATGATGAATGTCGGAATTCTTGTGGTACATGAATCAAGTGTAAAATTTCAAAAACTATGGAGCGTGTACATGTACAGCTTCCGTAAATCCAAAGATATATGTATAAGTTCATGTAATGAGCGCGTATGTATGATGAACGTAGAAAAACTCGAATTAAAATGTCTATGGGTTATTGTCGGAAAACAAAACTGGCCTAGATTTCCCTTGTGTGTATAACTGTGCAGACAATATATGCATGTATATGCCTACACACACTTTGATAAATGAAGTTTATTACAGACACCCACTATTTAGAAAAGGGCTTGAATGTATAAGTGACATCAGGTAAGCATAAGTACAGGAAAAACAACAGTTGAATTGTCTTTGTATAGAGGAATCTCCAAGCAGGCTCCAAGTAATTGAACAACTGACTCCGTTCATAATTCATAATAATAATAATGATTGTTATGGAAGGCCGTGTTCATCTATTCGTCTGTACATCTGTAGCATCCGTTTTCCACAACTTTAGGACGACATTAATTCAGGCTTTTCAGGATTATTACAGGATTTCATTAAGGAAAAATTTAAGGGCTCCATTAGGCCTACCCTTACGGACCTTTTTTAATTAGATCAATCGCTAACACGGAGTTTCTTTAGTTATTGCTTGGTCAGGTTCAGTATAGCAGAACTGATTTTTTCGGTGAGTTCAAGGGTTTTATTTAGTGCATCGCATGGGTACAAAAACGTGGTACCCGTACCCGTATCCAAATAAATCTTCGGGTATATTGAAAATCGG
>JAQFXU010003544.1:0-15934 GCA_034693705.1 Spatulosminthurus flaviceps | reverse complement strand
CTCTCCGACTTTGGTAGAATTCCAATTTCCTTATAAATGTTATTCAAAATAATTAGTCTAATTATCCAGCTTATGTTTGTCATTACGCTATATGTATTCTCATGCTTAGCAAAATATGTATTACTTATATTCCATATGTATGAGACTTAATAATACAGAATTGAAAAATCAAAATTAAATTACCTTAATGAACACCAAATTATCTACATTCTAAATGGCTGCATTTAATTTCAATGAAATGCATGTGACAATTCTTAATTACTGCTTCAAGGAAAGTGGAATTTGTACATGTAGAATGTAGATACTTATAGCTGTTATGCGGACTAAATTAAAATGATTTGCTATAGAATTTTATAAGCTTGATAATTATCAAGGACTAAAAAGAAATATGGATTTTCCCAACTCGTGCAGAAGTAATTTTAATTTTTCAGTTAGGGTTTGGCCATTCTATTGTGAACAAACATTTGATGAAAAGAAATGGCGTTTCTGTTCCATTCCGAAAATGTCGACAAAAATATAATTCTAACCCCCAAAGTAAAAACTTACTTAAAAAGAGCATTTCAATATGGTTCTCTTCTAGCAGGTCATCCATTTAAATGGGACAAGAACGGTGGAAATTTTCAATTGGGGTCCGAAACTCAAATCAAAATTTGGGCTCTCAACATGGTCTTGGCATTTCTCCATATTTCCTTCGTGATATTTCGATGCATTCAATTGAGTTTGGAAAGGGACTCTGGAAATATGGAGAAGATTCAAATGAGGTTCATGGCAACGTATTACATATTAGCAGGGGCCCTGCATTTAGCCATTATTCAGAAAAAGGATGAGTTTTGTTGCTACGTCAATCAGTTTGTTACAACCATGGAATATTTTGAGGGTAAGGATTTTTTAAATACTCAGACGCTTAACAAGGAGAAGTCACGAGGAGAAGTACAAAATCACAAGTTGTACCTCCGGCTACTGAATACCGCGTGTATAATGAAGGAAAATGGAACGTTGCTAGTAACAAAAAAAATGCTTTATTTGAATTTCAAGTTAATTAAAGAAACAAAGTACGGATTTTTTTCCAATTTTGTCGAATTAAATCGGGGGAGCAGTGGCGTAGGAACCTGTGGTGCTTGATATCCCACGCGACTTTGACTGGGAGGTGTGACACCCCCTGATAAATTTCTAGAATATCTGGAAGTTTAAACCTCGTAAGAATTTTTTACCATTAGTGTAAAAAATTGGGTCTCTTTCGTATTGGACTTGTTTCGTTTTGGAAACACGTTTTTGAGTTCGATTTCCATAAATCAGGCTCAGCTAACTCATGTAAGCTACAAAGCTACCGATTTAAGGAGTGCAAGAAAGGGAAAACGTTTTCGTAAATCATTGATTTGTATCCCTTAGAAATTATTCATTCAATCTTGCAAATGCTTCCGATTTCGGTTACTTGTTTTTTTAACCAGTTCTGCGTTGCGGTAATAAGACTCCTTACAGTCAATCCATTTTCTTAGCCCGCCATTTTGTCGGCCATCTTGACACTTTCCGCTCGAAAATACGTCCTTTCTGGGGGGAGGGTACAAGTTACGATATTGTAATCCTCTAGGGATTTGTTGCAGAGTACACGTACCCCCCTCCGTTTGTTAAGCGCTTGTAAATAATAATTAATTACGGTCTCAATGTTGTGAGATGGGGTGTTTAAGGTTAACTCAAATATTTTTGAAATTATTTCTGAGCTTTTGAACTTCTGAAACGTTTGTGCTGGGAAAAAATGTCAAATCTCCGATGTTGCTGAAAGTAAACGAAGTTGCATTGCGTTTAATATATTGGTTTTTTAACCTCATGCATGGCTTTTTAACCGTGAATGCTCTTGTGAGACCATCCTCAAAGGAACACATATCCGCTCTCATGCCCAATGCAAAAGATCTGACAGTGATGGAAAGAGCGCCTTTCGTTTTATTCGTTGCTTACATCGAGTACATCTACCGCTCATCCGCTCTTGTCATTGTCATTGCGGGTGTATGTGGAATCATCCTCTATGCATTTCTTCTGGGGGAATTGATGTATGTAATTACAGTATGTATTGTAATTTGCGACACCTTTACTAATTTTGGAAATGGTAAAATTTTTATATTTGCTGAGTAGACCTTCGACATCCTCCATCTGTTCGAAAAAACTGTACCAAGAGAGAAATATAATAGAAATGTACCAGCGGCTCAGGCTGCACATGCAGTTTGCAGAGAAGATCTATGGAGATATAATCGTGCCCTGTGCAAAAGTGCTCATGATATTGTGGTTCATTTACTGCACATACGTGGCTATAACCAGCCATGGATTTCTTTCTCTTGTATTCGCTTTCATCGCGTTCTTCAGCTTTGCGTACCTTGGCATGCTGTTTACATCCTTGGCTGAAATTCAAGTTCGAAGCTCGCGCGTTAAGACTTACTGGAAGTCTCCGCTCCGAAACATTGGATTGTGGTCCTCCAAAACAATGAGGTCACTGCCGGATATCACGTTTAGACTCAGAAGGACATACTACGTGGATCGAGCAATGGTACTGACAATGCTTGACGCGATGGTGGAAGAGGCCGTCACTTTCCTTATGATGAACAGATAGAAGCGTTTAAGTGATAATGGCTTACCTTGTAGCTAATTTGTGTGAATATATGTGTATCTCATTTTTTGGTGTGGATTGCGTTTCACCTTGCACATATACATAACCAACACATTATGCGCTGAGACCCATGGATTCACCATAGCTAGTATTGTAACATCGTTTGTAAACGTGACAGTAAATCAATTTCACAATGGTAGTGGATCGCCAGAAACCCCGCCAGTGCAGTGTAAAAAATGTCTTAAAAAATAAAGTTGACCAATGCCGTTTTTAACACAAATGATTATCTTTCTACCACACAGGTTTTTAATTGTAAAGATCAAACTGAAAGACACATTGAATTAAATCGTTGCTATAAGTCGGGGAAATCGAGTTTTGCACGCAGCAACACATGAAAATCTAAAATCCCCAAGTTAAACTCCATGTGTAAAATTTTAAAGTTTAATAAACGGTACAAAAACCAAAACTTTCGGAATGTATGTATGTATGTAAAACAAAATTACTTTAACCTTTAATTTAAAGCAGGCTTTCACACATTCCTTGAAAAAGTACAGGAAATGAATGACCGTTTTTATTTAAGAAAGTTCTGTTTAAGCTTGCCAATAACGAATTTTCATGCAAAAATATTGCATTTGATGGAATCAATAAGTGTGTTTAGTGTAAATCAAGGGAATTTTTTGATTATGCTTAATGAATTACCTTTTTTACCTTAAATTAGTATTAAAAATGCAATGGTGGAAGTCCAAGAGACTTTCCTTTTGTTGAGTAGAAAGTTATGTTTAAATGATAACATATTGGCTATTCAAAGAGTAATGCATCCTTAATATCACATGATTAGCAGTCCAATTCACCCAACGAATTTATTTACTTCCTACATTTTTTGAAATTCAATTGTAGGGGATGTAGATATTTATATTATGGCTTCTCATGAAGTTAGCTTGAATCGGCTTGAAAAAACTTTTCGATGAAGCACAAAAATCATAAAAGGTTGAAATGTGCAGGGATATTTCGTAGTGAAAAATTGTGGGAAGTAGTTGTAAGTGTTATTGAGCTTGTCAATAAAAAAATAATTAATAAAGGAAAAACTAATTGAAGGAATAAAGAAAAAATACCAGCAACTAAAATAAAAATGTAAATAAAAAACATTTTAAAAACATATAACACAATAGTTACATGCATAGTGCTTAAAACTTAAAAGTGAAATTTAAAAATAATTAAAAAGATAATAAATTAATTAAAGAATTATTCTTAAAGCTGAATTTTAAAAAAAATTGAAGCTTATCTAAAATTGAATTGCAAAATTAATTAAAACTGACTTTCACACATTCCTTGACAGAAATACCTAAGCGACTGCTAAAAGTTACAGTAGATTTCCTATATAGTGGCATCCAAAGGAATCTCAGAAATGCTGACCCTATAGCGTTCCATGCGATTTCCCCTATTAAGACTAAAATTGAGGCCAATTCTGAAGACATAATCGAAAAATTAGAAAAAAATACGTCAATCATTTCTGGTAGAAATTAATTTTGAATCAATGAAATATGCCATATATTTTCATTTTTAGTCTGAAAATCGTGTTTTTTAATTAAAAAGGGACAAAAAGTGATTAAAAAACTAAAAATTCTTAAAAATTCCGCCATTATAAAGAAATTCAAAAACCCTTCCACTCTAGGACACAGCTTATACAAGGGGAATCTCTAGGGATGATTTTTAAGTGCCGCTGTAGAAGTAGGCTCCAACACTCAACTCAATTATTGTCCTTTTTACTTAATATTTATTTCTTCCCTTTATAGGAAATTGAATCCATGCAAGTACCTTAATAGCTACTGCTACTAGTGACCTAAAAAGAAGTTAATTTACAATTCTATGAACAGCCTCGAATCCTTTAACACTGAGGACTGCTAATATTGTGACCGAAATCCATCGACTATATTTTCTTTAAAGGTTCAATTCGACAAGTTTTTCAAAAATCCCTGCAACAATATCCAACGTGAATTTTCAAGTCAGTTAAACTGCTATAAATATACACGTTTATGGCGCCAGCCTTAATATTCTGTTAATGTGAGATCTGGTCATCGTGGGTTTTTTACCATTTTCAAAGATGCAATTGGCTCACTCTTTAAACCAATTAAATCAGGAACAAATACATTCATTAACAAAAGTACCTCAATCTCTAGCCCCGTAACAACCTACCGAAAACTTCCCCTAAAGTGAATTGACTAAAATACTATAACTATGTAAATTAAAGTTTTCAATATAGATAAGCTTGATGATCAACTCAGTGGAATCAACTGAGTTGATGCACATAACTGGCAATAAAGGAAGCATAATGGAATCCACTAATACTCATATAAATAATAATAGATCCAAATTAAGCTTTTTTAATTACAGCTACATATTATTGTTTACCTAAACAAAATGGCAAAACTCCTGAATCGTAAGAACCATCCAGCCACCGTGAAAAGATAATTTATTCTTCAAACACACTTACTCATTCGCTTTTTGAAGATAGATATTATTACACATATTAACCAAATGGCGTTTCCGGCCCAGAAAAACTCAAAAATTGTACAAAAATATCTCATACTCACTCCCAACACTAAAACTTATTTCAAGCGTGTATTTCAGTACGGTTCTCTTCTTGCAGGTCACCCATTTAGATGGGACAAGGTCAGCGGAAATTTTCAGTTAGGTTCAGATACTCAAATCAAAATGTGAGCTCTCAACATGACTGTGGCATTTCTACATAGTTTCTTTGTGATATTTCGTTGCATTCAAGTGAGTATGGACAAGTATTGTGGAAATATGGAGAAGATCCATATGAGGTTCATAGCAACGTATTACGTTTTGGCGGGGGCCTTGCATGTAGCAGTTATTCAGAAAAAGGATGAATATTGCTCCTACGTCAATCAGTTTGTTACAACCATGGAAAAATTTGAGGGTAAGGACTTATTTTTAAAATTACTGCTTCAGCGTTAATGAATCTGTTTGGTGGACATTTCAAATTTCAAATACAACAAACTGTAGTAAGTGCTAAAATTATGAAAGTATGAATATACCTGAATTTACAGTGGAGTATGTGCTGGGAAAAAATGTGAGATCTCCGCTGCTGCTCAAAGTAAACGATGTGCTGGTGCAGATTTTATTTTGGGCTATAAATACATTTTCCGCCTTACTCACCATAAATGCTCTGGTGAGAACGTCGTCAAAGGAATACATATCCGCTCTCATGCCAAACGCAGAGAACCTAACAATCATGGAAAGATTGCCGTTTGTGCTGTTTGTTGCACACATAAATTACCTCTAACACTCATCCACTCTGGTCATTGTCATTGCTGGTGTGTGTGGAATCATCCTCTATGCATTTCTTCTTGGGGAAATGGTGCAATATTGTATAAATATTTTAAATTACTTACATGTTAATCGTTTTACATCAAAATGTGTTTTATCTACATTTTTATGTTTGCTGAGTAGACCTTCGAAAACATCAGTCTGTGCGAGGAAATTGTACCAGCAGAGAAATATAATTGACCTGTATCAGCGTGTCAGGCTGCATTTGAAGTTTGCGGAGAAGATATATGGAGATGAAATGGTGCCCTGTGCAAAATTGCTCATGATATTGTGGTTCGTTTACTGCACGTACGCAGCTGTAACCAACCATGGAGTTCCCTTGTATTCGCTTTCATTGCGTTCTTCAGCTTCGCCTACCTTGGTATTGGTATGCTGTTTACATTTCTAGCTGAAGTGCAAGTTCGGAGTTCCCGCGTAAGGACTTACTGGTTGTCTCCGCTCCGAAACAATGATCTGTGGTTCGCTAAAGCTGTGAGGTCACTCCCGGACGTTACGTTCAAACTTCGAGGGATGTATTACGTGGATCGAGCGATGGTGCTGGCAATGCTTGATGCGATGGTGGAAGAGGCTGTCACTTTCCTTATGTTGAACAGATAGGGACATTTTAGTAATGCAATGGCTATTCAAAGTTTTGTGTGTGTCGTGTTGCATGCTTTGTAGGGCGCTTTACCTTCATTCATGCATTTGATATGTAAAATATCTATGGTATTATTAAATGTAAAACATACATAAATTGTTTCTTTTATCGTCAAGAAAAATTTTCCAGGTTTTTATAGAGCAAATTTGGTAGTTAAAATCTTTAGTCATTCATAGCTATATGCTTTTTGTGGATTCAGTAATTTGTTAAACATTGTTGTGATTTTTATGAACATTTTCGGCAATTTTCGGTAAAAGCAACGAAACACGTTAGTCGGATTTTTTGTATCGCTATATATGAGCTTGTATAACTGGGATCAATCACGACTTTGCTCGATGGTAAGGGAATTCACCAAAATATTTTTTTCTTGTTGGCGGTGCTTGGTAAGGTTTGGGATAAATAATGAAAAAATTCCTACGTGTGCCCCCCCCGGCTGGGGGAATTTTCCCATTTCCAAGTTGGCAAAGCTATATCTCAGTACTGAATGATCCGAATGACCTGAAATTTGAAACTTAAGCTTTTGAGGCAAAGTGAGTGGGGGGGGGTCTAGTCTTAGTTTTTCAAAAAACGGACTTTCGGTTTTCCGGGTTTTTTCGGTTTTTCAGGAAAATGACAAATTGAAACAAGACACCCCTACTAAAATCGTCTGAAAACCCCACATACCAAATTTTATCCGAATCGGACCATAAATGCAGAAGTTATGGACATAAGACCGAAATCGACAAACTGAAATCTTTTTAATTTCGATGCCATGTCCATAACTTCGGCATTTATGGTCCGATTCGGATAAAAGAGAAAATATTCAGTTATTAATAATCTCGAGTCTGATGGCACTGTTAAACTTTACAGTGTAAATTTAACTTGTTAAGCTTTACAATTATAGAATTAATTAATTTTAAGTACTGGGCAACTCTTTTCTTTGCATACCTCCCATGTAAAACTTACAGCACTTATCGAACGTTTAAACCAGTTTAGATATAAAATGGTCATCTATACGTTCTACTAGTGCTGTAAGTTTTATACGGTACGTAAGTAAAAAGTGCGCTAACTTCCTATTGTAGTTAATTGCAGGTATTTTTTGTGCTTGTTTTGCGAAAGATTTTTAGAAAATTAAATGCTGTAATTATTGAAGGGAGCAAAATTTATGAGAAAATAGTTCACATATGAAATTGATCTGAGCGATTTACAATAATTATTGTTGTTTTACACCCAGTCCTTCAGTATGTGATGATTCACCATAATAAGCCTACAGACGAAATTATGTACGGTAACTGTGTCTATCCGCTTTTAAGGTTTTATTTATACATGTTTAATTACAGCATTCAGTGTTCCGGAATGGATTGAAAGATTTGCTCGATTGAGAAAAATTGGTTTATAGGTTATTAAATCTGAAAAACAAGAATTTGGATTGATTCGAGGAAAATCAGGTGATCGCAAGAACGGAGTCACGAGGAGGGGGTATAAATTCTTAATTTTGTATTCTACCACCGGTCATTGAATTTTCCACACCATATATGCCTGAACACACTTAAAGGACCAAAGTATCTAATTTTCAGGAAATTTCTTCATCTCTAATTTTAAGAGAAATAGAGAAAACATATAAAAGCTTTATGTGAAAACATTACAAGAAATTTGACAAAAATAATTTTTCCTGTAAATTTCGTCATAAATTAGTCAAATAATAACAACAAATTTAAAATTTTGTAAAATTTTATGAAAATAAACTAACAAGTTTTTCACAATTTTTCTTTTACTTGCCAATCTTCCGAGGGGTACAGATTAAATATTTCTACACCACTGGGGTTGTAGCCAAGACCACCTTATAGGGACCCAATGTATGAAATGCACTTATTCTCAATTACATCGTCGAGGGAATCAAACTCCAAGAATTATGTACAAATAGTTACATGAACGCAATTATGAATTTGCTCAACTCGTTTGGAAGTCACCTTCTCGAAAAGCGAAAAATTTACCCAGTCCTTTAGTTATTTAGGTTCTGGTCACTCTGTTCTTGGTCACTCTGTTCTTGGTCACTCTGTTCTTGGTCACTCTGTTCTTGGTCACTCTGTTCTTGGTTACTCTGCTCTTGGTCACTCTGTTCTTGGTCACTCTGTTCTTGGTCACTCTTTCAACTTTTCACCTATGAAAATGGAATGGCATTTCAAATCCACAAAAATTCCGACAATGTCAAAGAAAATCTCATTTTAACTCCGGAAACATAAATTTTCTCAAAGAGAGACTTTCAGTTTGATTCGATCAACTTTGAGTGCCTGTAAGTCCAAGTTCATTGGGCTCACTGTATAAACCCTATCACCTGGAATAGTAATATCACCCGTAATACATTCCTTTGTCAAAAGTACCTCATAACCGTAACAATCTACCCAACACCCGCTTACCTGAAATGGTCTATTTCTCATATTAAATTCCTAGGAAGTTCGCAATTCCGATTCGGATCCATGAAACTGTGAACAAAAGTTTTTATTTTCATACTATGCATCTGAAGCCCATTTGACGCCGCAAGCGTGAAACTTACTTTTCTCATTACTATCGATGTTTTGTTGAACAAACTGAAATATGAACCAAATGGCATTTCAGGTCCAGCAAAGAACGGAAAATTCACAGAAAAGTCTCATTCTCACTCCCAACACAAAAACTTATTTGAAACGGGTATTTCAGGTTGGTTCCTTGCTGGCAGGCCATCCATTTAAATGGGACAAGTTCAGCGGAAATTTTAAGTTAGGGTCTGACACTCAAATCAAAATTTGGAATTTCAACATGACCATGGCCTTTCTACATATTTTATTCGTGATATGTCGATGCATTCAAGTGAGCATGGACGAGGATTGTGGAAATATGGAGAAGATCCACATGAGGTTCATGGCAACGTTTTATACTTTAGCGGGGGTGTTGCATTTGGCAATAATTCAGAATAAGGATGAATTTTGCTCCTATGTCAATCAGTTTGTAGCAACTATGGAGAACTTTGAAGGTAAGAATTCTTTTTGAATTTACGGCTTGGCCATTTTGGAAGCATTTAATGTTGGTCGATGTTTAAAAACGGAATAATGTATTAAGTGTGAAATGTCGAAATTTTTAGAGGAGTATATTGTGCTTGGAAAAAATTTGAAATCCCCGCCGCTACTCAAAGTAAACGATATGATGGTGAGGGTATTATTTTGGGCTATAAATGCAAATAGTGCCTTCATCATTATAAACGCTCTTGTGAGACCACACTCTAAGGAACACATAACCGCTCTGATGGCCAATCCTGAAAATTTGACAGTCCTTGAACGATTGCCTTTCATCTTATTTGTCGCATACACACAATACATCTATTTATCATCCTCTGTGGTCATTGTGGTTCCGGGGGTCTGCGGGCTTATCCTTTATGCCTTTCTTTTAGAGAAATTAATGTAAGGAGAATATTTTTAATTGGCTGCATCCTAATCCTTTTTACTGACAACGTTGCGTCTGTAAATTCTTATATTTGGTGAGTAGACCATCGACATCATGGATCTGTTCGACAAAATTGTATCAACAGAGAAATATTTTCGATATGTACCAGCGGATCAGGCTGCATTTGAGGTTTGGAGAGAACATTTACGGTGATGTGGTGGTGCCGGGTGCGAAAATTCTCTTGATATTGTGGTTTGTATACTGCACACATGCTGCAATAAGCAGCCATGGAATTCCATCTCTAGCGTTCGCTTTTATCGCGCTCTTCAGCTTCGCCTACCTCGGAATGCTGTTTACATTTTTGGCTGAAGTACAAGCTCGAAGTTCCCGCGTCAGGACTTACTGGATGTCTCCGCTCCAAAACAATGATCTGTGGTTCTGCAAAACAATGAGGTCGCTGCCGGATATCACGTTTAAACTTCGAGGGATGTATTACGTGGATCGAGCGATGGTGCTGACCATGCTTGATGCGATGGTGGAAGAGGCGGTCACTTTCCTTATGTTAAATAGATAGATACGTTTACATATTTGATAATTGCTTTATGTAGAATTTTATATAATGCACGAAGTTAATAATAATATTATTATTATTATTACACGAATAAAGCACACTGTGTGTGTATAAACAAATACATTATGTCTTGAGACCCACATCGACTCAACATGATGATGATTTTAAGGGTGTGCTCACATAGGACCCGTCCGTAAAATTTTTCTTCCGTAAAACGGAAGAAACCTATCGCGTAATGCTTATCCCTTTCAATGGTAACAAACGGTTTCTATGTGAGTGGTTTCTTCCGTACTGTAAAAAAAACTTAGTTTTACGGACGGAAATGGTTCTATGTGAACACACCCTAACATTGATTGTAATTCTGGCAGTAATTCAATTTGACAATAGTAATATATAACCAGAAACCAATCCATGGAAATCTAAAATATGCCCTTGAAAAACAAATTTGTACAATGATAACAAACAAGTGCTGATGTACATTATTTCATTATTGGTTATTAACAATTAATGTAATGGTTATTGCTGCGCACATGGTGAGGTAAAACTCCTGCGCTTCAAGTCATGGTCATGATCGGGTCATGTTCAACTAATTTAAAATTTATTCTTAAGCTTTTTGGGTCATCTTCAGGATATCCTTATTGGACGAAAAATCTTGTAGATGAAAATATTTTGGATGAAAAATTTCGTCTAAAAAGTATTGGACGAAAACGTCTCTGGACGAATCTTCCGGCTACGAGTATATTTATCATTCACCGGCCTTGGTCATCGTTATTCCTGATGTTTGTGGAGTAATTCTCAACGCAGTTTGTTTAGGGATCATGTAACATTGTGCTTTTATAAGAATTATTCACAAGCTCCATTAGCGTAGCGGCAATGGACTCGGGTTTACTCGAGGGTCGTCTGAGTCTTACTCGTGTTCGATTCCCAGGGGTGGTATGTAATTTGGCTCAAGGAAAGGGGTTTTTTCTCACTGGGGTTTTCATCTGACCGCTTCTACCTTTGACAGCTTGTGCGAGGATTCCTCATAGATATGGTTAACCATTGAAACTGATTTGAATAAAGGCTTAAGGTGGTTGACAACTCTTTTAGACCTTCGGGTATGAATCGGAGTATAAACCCCCACTTTTTTTATAAGAGTTATTATATCGAATAATACTGTATACATTTAGCTTGTATGATTTTTTTAAACTTTTATCAGACCCAGGAAATAGTCAATTTGTACATCAGAATTGTACCAACCAAAAATTATGATCCCTCTGTACCAACAACTCAGGCTACTTATGATGCTGGTAGAAGAAATATAGGGAGACCTGGTGGCGCCCTCCGCGAAAGTGCTCATGATACTGTAGTTTGTGTGTATTGCACATACGCGGCAGTTACTAATTTTGGAATCGCATCAGTTGGATTTGCCCTTATAGCTTTCTTTAGCTTCTCATTCCTGGCCGTGTTATTTACAGTTTTTGCGGAAGTGCAAGTTAGAAGTAGCCGTGTGAAGGAATATTATAGATCGCGAAAAAATAATAATGGGATTTGGTTCACCAGAGCTGTGAAGTCTTTCCCGGATATATCTTTCAAGTTGAGCGGGATGTATTTTGTGGATCGCATTATATGGTCCTCACAATGCTTGATACTATGGTGGAAGAGGCAGTGATGTTCCTAATGCATAATGAATATAGAACCGTCGTTGAACACAATTTTCATTTTTGACATGAATGACTGGTCTAATCTCACAATCAGTACTCTGGGGAATTTTTCGATTGAACTTAAACTTAACTGGGTATAATAAGGATCGGGGAAAAGGGGAAGGAATGACGGCAAAACAAGTCAGAAAAATTTTAAAATGACAAAATATAATGAAAATCAGCTCATCAATTTTGACCAGTCTATTTTGTACTGACCTGGTTATAACACGTTAATAAGGTCAATACAATACAATGCAATAGATTTTAATTTTAATTGTATCACTACTTTTTTTGAAACATTTTGGATTATTCATTGCATAATGTACACCTAAACAATACCAACTCGAAAATTTTTACCTTTTAGTTAAATAAACTCAGTTAAATTTGCGTTTCCTTTTGTCAATGTCAATCGATCTGAGCTAAGCCATGTTACTTGGACCAGGTTTTCCAGAGGTTTACTTCGCAAAATAAGTATGGAAATGCCGTAGGCAATTATGACCCCTCGTTAGTGCTAGAAAATCAACCCGAATTCTATCGAAACTTTTGCAATGGATGGTCCATTTAAGTTGCTGAATACTTTCATACTGTATGCTTTTGTATTTTTAATTACACATAATACTTAATAAACGCCCATCATATGTATATTTATACAATTACCATACATTCCTTGTGTGTGAACTAATCTTCTAAGGTAAGATTTTGTATGTTACGTACTACGTGTAGCGTGTAGCATACATACGAGCACACTGGTAATTTAATTGTGCCCATTTATACTAAAAACGCAATTATTCAAATGGTTTAGCTCTAAATCGCTTAAACGCGCGTGGTAAAAAAAACACCGTACGATTATTAAACAACCTACATTTTAACGTAAGAGTTTTATTTATACTCGCAAAATGTCTAACTGTCCATTAATTATATAAATACATATGAAGGGTAATCAAAAAATAATGGGTGTAATTAAAATAGTCACACATTACATAGAATTATACTCAAATCGTCCCTGTTCCAACACTAACTTTGATGATTTTCGTATTAAATGAGAACTATATCCTGCCAAACCAATAAAAAATTTCTATTCCATTAAACTTGTTCTTATTACGCTCTTGAACAATAATAATTATCCAAGCTTCAAGTTCACAAGTCAAGCTGTCACAATAAGTTTAGGGGATCAGAGGCGATTGGTTCTTTTCTAGACGGAAAGAAATCACAGTAATATTATTTCCACAATTCTATCCCTATTGTTGGCCAAAGCTACTGAGGTGAATCTCTTATATTGAAACAACGTATTTCCTCAAATGGAGCCTTATTGTGGAAATGGACACGACTCCAGGGAAAAAAATAGCCTCACTCCCAAAACCAAATATTACTTCAAGAAAGTATGTCAGTTCGGATCTGTTTTAGCAGGCCACCCATTTAAGTGGAACCAAATCGACGAAAATTTTCGCATGGGCTCAAAAACTCAAACCAAAATTTGGTCTTTAAACATGGTTCTGGCATTTCTCCATATCTTCTTTGTGATATTTCGATGCATTCAAGTGATTCTGGAAACGAATTGTGCAAAAATGGAGAAAATCCATCTGAGGTTGATGGCAACGTATTACATATTAGCCGGCTGTTTGCATTGGACCCTCATTCTGAAGAAGGGTGAATTTTACTCTTACATCAATCAGCTTATTCTGACTATTGAAAGCTTTGAACGTAAGTAACTATATCATAATAAATCTTAAAATAAGGAAAATTTATAACCTTTAACTTTTAGACATATTAAATTAACATTGATAATTATTAACACATTACCTTAAATTAATATGTATAATGTTTTAACGCTAAATACAATGTTGTTTCGTCCAAAAACGGGACTCGCCATTGAAGTTAATGACAGTGAAAAAAATTAGCAAAACATTATGTTATGTTAACTCAGGGATGTACTAGATTTTATTTATGTATTGCTTTTTTTGTGTCTTGGATTCACAGAGGATTTCCTAAAGAATAAAAAAGGTAAAACCCCAGCGTTGCTAAAAGTGTATGGAGTGGTGGCTCAGGCATTGTATTGGGGTATAAATATGCTCTCTGTCTTACTAACCGCAAATGCTCTTATGAGACCCTCCTCAAAAGAACATTTATCCTCTCTCATACCTAATATCGGTGATCGAAGCCTCCTCGAACGATTACCTTTCGTTATATTTGTGGCCTACATCGAATACATCTATCGGTCATCTGCACTTGTCATTGTCATTCCTGGCGTTTGCGGACTCATTCTCTACGCGATTCTTCTTGGAGAATTGGTGTAATATTTTTCTTCAGTAATATTTTTCGATGTTTTCTCTTGTACCCGATACTTACATGAAAAATTCCTAAATGTTTTTCAAAATGTATCTCTAGACCCAGAAAATCATCAATTTCATTGGAAAAATTGTATCAGCCAAAGATAATAATGCGCATGTATCAACGAATCAGACTACAAATGGTGCTTGGAGAAGAAATATACGGAGACGTGGTGGTGCCCTCTGCAAAAGTGCTAATGATATTGTGGTTCGTGTATAGCACATATGCAGCAATATCCAACCATGGACTACCAGCACTGGGGTTTGCGTTTGTTGCGTTCTTTAGCCTCGTGTATCTTGGCCTGTTGTTTACATTTTTCGCGGAAATACAAGTTCGAAGTGCGTGCGCGAAAGCGTACTGGAGAAACCAAACTTGGTGTGGCCTTTGGTTCTCGAAAACTTTGCGGTCGCTTCCGGATATCACGTTTAAACTTCGAGGGGTGTACTACGTGGATCGACAAATGGTCCTCACAATGCTTCATGCTTTGGTAGTCGAGACTGTGACGTTTCTTGTATTCAATAGATAATTCCATGGGGTGGCGGAGTGTCCTAAGTAAATATATGCGTGCAGGAAATTGGTCTTTGTGAAAATCTGTTCTAATATTGTGGGGATTTTAAAATATTTTCATATTATCATAGTTTTACCTGTTTATGTGTCATTTATAGTTAGGATTAACTTTAGCGCGTAAGAAAATTAACCACGAAAAAATTGATTTTTTTGTTTTTAAATAACAAGCTTGACACAAATTTTCTTATCGCCTATTTGACCTGCATCTAAAGGTAACATGGAATATTTGCCAAACCCAAAAGTCATTATAAGTAATTAGACTTTATTTGCTCCACAAAGGTTGGGACGTATATTGTAAGTTTGGAGGACAAACATTTTGACGTGAGCATTGATGAGCCTGCTGGAGTATTGAGAGTCAGTAGGAAATTTAATATTTACACCACACCCTAAAGATTGGCGTAACTTCTACAGAAAACAGTCTATCTAAACCGAACATACTATTATGGCACTTTAGCATCACACAAACGCTGAACAGGCTCAAGGACGAAAATTGACCACCAATAAAATTTCCTCACCCATAAATACTAGTAAAATAATAAAAATGTCAAAATGTGATTCCCAAAAAATAGCCTCAAAATTGGAAACAGTTTGTTTCTATAATTGTGTCATGTAATCCAGTTTAAAATTAATTTATATATTAATTTTCGTGATAAGAAAAAGTGTGGTACATAACATAAAAATATCCGGACTGGTCGGAATATTCATTTTGTAATTAGCTCCGTTGAGCTAACTGGCATAGTGATGAGCAATCATCACGAGAAATGCCAAACAGAGAAATAACAATTCAGATGAGAGGCGGCTGGAGT
>JAQFXU010003543.1:0-15937 GCA_034693705.1 Spatulosminthurus flaviceps | reverse complement strand
TAAGGAACGTTTCATGTCACCCCCCCCCCCTCCCTGGTAAAAATCTGTTCCTACGAACCTCTCTGCTGAAGAAGTGTTGTGTATTTATCTGTACAGTACGTTTCGGACAAGCCATTCACATTAAGATGTGTGTATGTGTTTGTTACGGTAAAACCAAAGATATACTTACAAGCGTGTGCTTCTACACATGATACGTGCATAAATACCTAGGATTTGTATGGGAAGTAAAGGTAGTTAATTGGAGGTATATGACTGGCAAAAAATGATTATCAAGGGGAAAAAAGTGATATGTGCTGTGCTCATCCTTCATATATTAAATTCCCTTGTCATTTGGCATGTTTCATTGTTGACACGGACGACTAACCGTTCAAGTGAACCGAAACCGTATTCTCTCCCATATATTTAAGCCACCTCAACTCCAACAATTCCTCTCAGTCTCTCCTCAACTTCCTCCCAGAAACAAGGTTTCTCTCTCTCAAAATTCTCCTTCCAAATTTTGATTGTAACATGGATCGGAATTAAAAAATTTATATTATTACTTCTCTCTACAGTATTTATTTAATACTAAAATATACCCTTTTTTAAGACTGAGGATGTATAAAATTTGAAGAAACTGTGATAAAAATGGTTCGAGTGATTATCCTTGTATTTTTTACTACCCTTTGGATCTGTCATGCTGCTGAGAGCAGTTCCTCCAATAATGGAGGTAGGCTTGAGCAGGTGGCATTAAAAATTCCGGAGGTGGAAGAGAAATTAGTCGAAGAAAGTAGTGGTGAAGTTGAGGATTATCATGTGGAGGAGGACGAGGAAGAGGATGACGGAGAGTGGGAAGAGGACTCAAAGGAACGGCCCGAGTTGGAAAAGGAAGATATTATTGAGTCGGTGAGGAAATTAGAAAAAGATGCGGAGGAGGAGGAAAAACTGGATTTACTTCCGGAGGTTCTTGGAGTTGTGCTTCCTCAGAATGGAGCTTGGATGAATCTGACGGCGGCGGAGCGGAACAAATACAGAGTTGAGGTTCTCAATGACACGTCTTTACCTGAGGACTTGACCGAGCTTCCCGAGAGTATTGTGGAGGATGTGGAGGCGGGGGTGGATGAATTTTTGCAATTGTCTTCAGGTAATTTATTTGAATTTGAATTATTAAATTTGTATTATAAAATAATTCAAGATTTTTTTTAAATGATTGAAAATTTTTTGATGTAAAAAGGCGTGGGGTTTAAATCTATGATTTTAGTACAAAATTTTTAACAAATTTTGTTTCATGAATTTTTCCAATTGTCTCGCACTGCCCCAAAAAAAACAAAATCTTAAAGTCTTTCTCTGTTTTTTATATAATTTTTATAGATGAGGGATTCAGGAGCAGTAAAGGAAATAACACGGTTAAGAGGAACTTCCCAATTTACATGTTCCAGGGTCAGTATGTGCCCGAGCCGAGACTGAACCGGTTCATTGACGGTGCGGTCCGGAATTTTGGGACGGAGGTTAGGATTGCGGTCATGGACCCCCTGTACTTCCGGGTGCTTCCTAAAGGTCAAGTTGAGTGAGTTAAAAAGATCAATATTTACAAACAGGTTTTCGTTTCGACAAAATTTTAAAACAATCATTTTCTAAAAATTAAAAAAATTATTGTCATTTTTGAAATTTGACTTGCAAATTCAATTTTAAAAATTCCCGTTAATATTATTTTTTTTAGATCCAGAGCCAAACCCTTTGGGAACAATCAATTAAGAAGCGAATCCCTGAGAAGTCTTGAAAAACCGGAAGAACCGGAAGAAGAGCTTGAGGCGGAGAACCGTGGGGCTGCAAATCGAAAAGTATCTTTGAACATTTTTAAACGGCCCGCCAAGAAAGGTGGTGTTGTGAAACGCCGGAGGGTCAACAACAATAACAACCGCAATAGGAATAAAAAGAAAAATGTGAATCGAAGGAGACAACCAGGAAAGAATAAGCGCCCGAATCAAGGCAACCGCCGGAAAATCATCAATCGGAGGAAACCCGGTAAAAATGGGCAAAGGAAACGACCCTTCAATGGTAATAGAAGAAGACCAAATAACAATAATAATAAAAATCGAAGAAAAAATAACAATCGGAATAAGAACAAGAATCCGAGGAAGAAGATTATCAATCGAATTAACAATAATCGCCGCCAGAAACGAAGGGCAAAGCGGAACGTGGGTGGTGGACGGGTTGAGGGTTTGAGCCACATGACCAGAGATGGCGATGCGGAGATGCAGGTGTTTGGGAATTATACCTTGGTAAGGATTTTGTTTCCACCATAATTTTAACAAGTTTCCTTTCTTATCCGCTTATTGTATAGGAAAACTAACTACTCTTTTTATCCCAGATCCGCTCTCACATGAAGGTCGGCCCCATCGAGCTATCCATGCAATTTCGAACCAGAAAGGGACTTCGACGTACCGGCGCTACAATCCCATTCATGAGAATGCATACCGTCGCTAGGGTGAATAACGAAGGATCCGAAATGGTCGACTTTTTACTGGACAGGTACGACATACACTTTGGTTTTTTAACAAAAATTACCAAATCCAATGCAATATGCTAATAATAATGATGTCCAAAAATTCTAAAATATTTGTCAAATCCAAATTTTTTTTTATCCGTCCAGACCCCACCCGGAAAGTATCAAGGTCCGAGGGAAGCTCTTCCCTTTAGCTCAAAGAATGGCAAAGAACATATTTTCCCGCCTATTTCTCCCCACCTCCTTCCTCCATAACCGTTTGAGAGAAAAAGCGGCCCTTGCTTTGTTGTCAAAACCTCGGCGGAGATAAATTTTTTGACTGCTCCTTCTGAACATTACGTTGCTTCCTCACTTTTACGACTTCTTTCCGTTAACATTTTCTGCGGGACTTACAGTCATTACTAGACTTATTACTCGCACTATATACAGTACAAACTAAAACTGAAGGGGACAAAATCGGATGTGACAGTGACTTTAACAAACTTCTGACCTTTCAAGTT
This sequence comes from Spatulosminthurus flaviceps, assembly GCA_034693705.1. NCBI lineage: Eukaryota > Metazoa > Arthropoda > Collembola > Symphypleona > Sminthuridae > Spatulosminthurus > Spatulosminthurus flaviceps. Next base: position 12,955 of record JAQFXU010003543.1, on the reverse strand, counting down.
CATGATCTTACAGAGCATCTGTTGAGCGTTAAAGACTTTGACTTCACAAATTACTTTTCCACTCATTAACTGACAAAATGACTGACAAAATGTACGTACTCCAAAATGGACCGACTCTGATTTGAAATTAATTGTTTTTGTGACCTACACATGACTTGACCAACTTACCTTACTATAAAGACAAGTTACCATGGTAACTTCTGGATGGATTTAGTACATACGAGACTAACTTACTAAATTAACCTTAACACGTGCTATAATGACAAACCAATAATGAACTGACGCGTCGACGTGAGACCTAAAACTTAACTGACAATGACCCTGACCCTCTGTGGACTATGACACTATGACCTCTACTAACTCTCTCTCTGACGAAATGACCAATTACAAAATCCTTACTGACTCTCCAGAAATTTATTTAGAGACAAAAATCCACTTGGAATGACAAAAATTTTGACAAACAATTTGACCTGACCTCACCAACCTTGTAAAGAAATGAATTCAAACTGACACATTTTGACTTGAGGAAACAATTTCAACTGGCCAGTTTGACTTGAGGAAACAATTTCAACTGACCATTTTGACTTGGGGAAACAATTTCAACTGACCATTTTGACTTGGACTGACAAGATGAACAATTTACAGTTTAACCTGAACTTTATGATTTGAACAAAATCGACTTTCGGGACAAAAACGGACAACAGTCTCAATTCAACAGCTGAAACCCCAATGACATGACCGGCTGCTTACAATTTTGACAGGACATAGTTTTGACACAAACAAATACTAATTACCTGTGTACCATCAAACTTGACTAACCTGCCTGTTCTCCTCCCAGACGACATTAACTTACAAACTTGAAGTTACAAATTTTGTTACAAATCTTGCATTTACAATGACCAGAATCTTTATATGTACCAATGTACTCAATATTGACACAAGACGTCTCTCAACTGCCTATAGTACTGACTGTAGTTGGTTATAGCAATATGGTGTTATTTATTATAGTAGAAAGTTATATTATTTTGTGATACTTTTGATATACAAAAAAATATTTATCCCACCAAAAACCTTTTTTGTTACTAAAGACTATACATATTTTGTTACGAATTTCTATTTTTAATATGTAGCTAAATATATATATACATATACTATTAAATGTGTAGCAGGTGAGTTCTTCTACGGAGCTACCCTATTTCAAGGATAATGTTGATAATCATCGTAGTATATGGGAGAGGTTATTCTCTCACGCTATCGAAGAAAATGCTAAAATATAAGACGGTATTTATAATAAAATCCGCCAAAGTTAACGTGAAATAATTTTTTCAATGCTCATTATATTCGGAATACAAATTATTTTTATCATTGGCTTCAAAACATGTTATACTTGCATCTGCACACCAGAAAAAATTTTCCCTTCAAAGATCAAACTTCTCTAGAAATCGTCGACTAAAGTGCAACAGGGGCTATAATTTTCGTAACGTTATGGGATAAACCATATTATCGCCCCTTTTGCACTTTAGCCGACGAAATTCTTAACTGATTGTTATTGAGCTTTTGTTTTGGATTAACGGAGTCTTTCAGTTGTCTAAATAGAACCTTGCAATATCCCGCATGCTTGGAAGTTACAATTGATCTAAATTACGTAAATAACAATAACGTTGCCCCATTTTTAAAGAAATGTTTACCCTCACATGACATGATTTGACATAATTAACTTTCATTAGTCTTCCTTTTTATGCATTGGACCGAAACTAAAGGCACGCTTGGAAACTATAAGAATAATATGTAATTTGCTACGCATAAAAAATATACAATCATACATTTCAGCCACCATGACTGACGTAACTGGGATGGTTTACCACCATTAGCTCGTAAATAGTATATGCTCATGCAAGTCTTGCAATAATCTGATCCATTTATTAAGGTTTTTAACAACCCCAAAATTGAAAATAAATGGGAATGTAAATCCATTTGATTGATGTCATTTATTAAGCAGATCAGTCGTATCAAGCCCTCCGAACATTATGGATTTTCATTTGACTTATTGGGAAACAGTTTGTGAAAATTTTCACAAAATAATTTATCTCATTTTAGTTCCCATTGGATTGTTGGATTTTATCACTGTAACAGCCCTCGTTGGATACGTTTTCAAGGAGCGCCTCAATTCCAAAGAAAAATGGACCAGCAAAATGGGGAATATTTCAGTTCTCGCTTCTTTTCTAATCGTACGTTTCCTCATCCTCCTCATAATTTCAAAATACTCGGGCTTCGATTGGGCAAAGAGTCTTTCAAATCGGATACCGCCGGCATTAATTGAAATGATTTTGTACGTGCACTTATTAATTTCCTCGAATATGTCCCTCCTGTCCCTTGCAGCTTGTGCTTTTAGTTTGATTCAGCTAAGAGGGAGGTTGGAATTGGAAGAAATTTTCAAAAAGGGACTGCAAGAGATCCCCTCCGTAGTGGCGGTGATGCCGATTTATAATGAAGAGCCAGATATTTTGATCCAAGCAATTGAAAGTGTCATTCGTTGTGATTATCCTCGTGAAAAAATCCATTTATTTCTTTCCTTTGATAATTATGAAGAAACGGAGTTGTATGGTTCAGTTTGGAAGCATTTTCAAAACATGTGTGGGGCCGCGAAGCTAGAAAATTACTGTGGGAATTTTAACAGTGAATTCTCCCGCGTTAATTTTCAAATTGATGGACTCCACGTGACCATGTCCAGATTCATTCATTCGGGTAAGCATGGGACTCAAGGGAAGACTTTCAAAATGATTGAGAAATTGTATGGCGGGAATGGGAATGGTGAAAACATATTTATTTTATTTTTGGATTCGGATATTATACTAGAAAAAAATGCCATTTATAATTTTGTGGCTGCTGCAACATTAAATCCAAATTTCCAAGCCGCTACAGGCTTGATCACTTGTGCGAATTATTACAAAATGAAAGTGAATTTCTATCAACATCTTCAAGATTGTGAGTACATTCAAGGAGTGATATTTTCGAGGGGAAGGGAAGGGGTCCTTGGGGTAGTGACTTGTCTCCCAGGAGCGCTCACCTTTATCAAATTGAGCGCATTGCAGAGAGTAAAATCCGAATATTTTGGGGACAAAGATCTGGAAAGAACTTGTGATTTTCATCGATACTTTTTAGGGGAAGATCGTTACCTCACTTGGCTCCTCATGAAGGAGGCGGGAAGACATGAGATTGGGCTCGCGTGTCATGCGCAGTGCTCTACCGACGCGCCGGACACTTTTAAAAAGCTCTTGCAGCAGAGACGAAGATGGTTTCTTGGGGGTGTTTCAAATGACATTGCCATTTTAGAATCCATGGATTTGTGGAGGAAATACCCGGAAGTTTTGCTCATGAAATTCTATGACTATTGCTTCAAAGGATCGGATTGGTTGTATTGGATTGTTCTTTCCAATAGATTTTTTCATGGGGGATTGGAATTTGATTTTTTTCATGATGTCGGCATTGACATTCTTTTGGGATTAGGAGGATTACATTTTGTGCTGTTGTGTGGATGCGCCTTGTTGCTTAAAAAGCCAAGGATAATATTTTCCGGTTTTTTGTTGAATTTTGTACTTCCGCCTTTCAACCTGCTCGTTACTTTCTATAGCATTTGGACATGGAATCGACGGAGTTGGGGTGGGCCTCGGACTGAGAAATCTTTGGGGGTCAAAACGTTTTAAACGGATTGCCATAATTATCTAAATTACCTATCAATTTCGTTAAAAAATCTCAAACTGAGTGAGTGATGAGTGAAACAAGTTGGCTTCATTTAATTCTATAAATTTTTTAAACTCATAATTATTGCCATCCACCCCTATATTTCCACATGATTCTAAGGGGTGAGATTAAATGTATATGGCCATTTCATACTGTGTAATTTCATACTTTAAAAATTGTGTAAGAGATAAGAAAACTGTATAATTTTATTATATATTGTTGAATTGAAGTGAAAGTGTCTATAAATGGCCAGGGTCACCCAAATAATTGGACTCAAGGGAATGCAAACACTAGATTGTAGACTAACAAAAGTGAAAGGACTTTAGCATATGTGGAATGTGGAATGCATGGAAATTTTTTGGGTCCTATGGAACATGTTATCACTGCGGATTGTAAACAGTTACATTATTAGTAGATTTTATTTAGTGAAATCAGGAGAAAATCTATGACTCTCTTTCATTTTAAATGTGGAACGGATCTGGATACTCAAGTATAAATACGAGCTCTTCCAGTCCAATCAACACATTCACAGCTCGCTCTCCATTCCATTAGTTACAACTCAAGGAACTTCCACAAAATCCAAATTTTTTCAAAATGAAGGTAAAAATCTGAAAATTTCAAATTATTGTAGTATTTTAATATTAATGAAAAAACAATTATTTAATGAATTAATATTTCCTTTGCAGGCTTTCGTGTGCTTCTTGGCTGTCATTGCTGCTGCCAACGCTAACATGGGCTACGGAGGTGGGTACTCGGCTCCAGCACCGTCCTACGGTGCACCGGCTCCATCATATGGTGCCCCAGCACCTTCCTACGGTGCCCCAGCTCCTTCTTACAGTGCACCTGCTGCTCCATCCTATGCCGCCCCAGCACCAAAGACTGTCTACCATGCTCCAGCCCCAACCATGACCACCTACACCATCCACACCTACCACTCACCAGCCCCCAAGGCTAGCGTCGCTGCTCCAGCACCCGCCGACAGTGCATATGGTTCTGCTCAAAGCAGTTCCGCTCCATCTTACAGCGCACCAGCTCCTTCTTATTCCGCCCCAGCTCCATCTTACTCCGCCCCTAGCTACTCAGCACCCGCTCCCAGCTACATGGCCCCAGCTGCACCATCCTATGGAGGGTACCGCAAATAAAAATCTTTCAAGATCCTTTTAACTGTGTATTGTAAAACATTAAGAAAGTGATTTAGCTTTTAATTTTTTGTTGCTCCAGAGAATTATATTTTGTTGTGTTGCCCCAATTTGAGAGTTTTCGAATAAAGCCGTATTTCTAGTTTTATAAATTCATGAAAGCAATTTCCTTCTTCTCATATAATATTCATGAAAAATATCCACACTCAGTGGCACTTATTTAATCACATAAGAACCTTGTATCTACTACTAACAAACAGGGTTGACATCTTGTGTCCAATTTCCATTGGAAAAGCAGTTTTCATTAAAGCCTTATTTAAACTGTAAACCAAACTACTACTGAAACTACTTTGATATTGTTTAGCCTATAAATAAGATATGAGCCCAATTATTTAATGGTTTAATGGAAGTTTTGGTTCAAAAAAATTACAATTGATCGCTTAAAAATGAAAAAGGTGCCAAAAAAGCTAGTTATTTAAGCAATTGTAATAGCAAATGGTGGTTAAATGTTTTATAAATCATTACAATTAGATGAGCATTTAATTCTATTGACTTTTAATTACAGAACCTTTTTTCTCACAACTTACAACTTCAATTAAGGGAAATCCACACAAAGGTTTTAAATTTTAAAAGTAATATTCTCATTAAAAACCTGTCAATCATGGGGCAGTCGTTTAAATGAGGTGACAATTTTTCCTCAGTATCATTTCTTAACTCCACTCGTTGTCACGGAAATTTGTGAACCATTACAGGGAACATTCCAGAATAATACAATTGAGCTTTTATTTCCAAAATCTTATCATCATGAGCAAAAGAGGTGTTCCCCCATTCAGAAATCAATCCTCCTCACACTCGGGTAACTCGGGTTACATGAAAGCATGTCCTTTCTGCTGCTTCCTAACTTTAAGTCCCATGAAATTCCTCCGACATTTAAATGCCGTTCATTTTACTGAAGATCCTTTCAAGTGTGACGTCTGCTCTAAAATACTATCATCCAAAGGCAGCTTGGCAAATCATCGGCGAGTTTACGGGCACTACCCGAATCAGGTGAGCATTTTCGCACGAAAATGTTTTTGCCTTTTGAATTTTTGCTAATCTAAAAAATCAAAATCTGCTCATAATTTTTGTAGATGCTAAATGACACACTGGTGGAATGCAAGTACTGCAACTTTGGAAGCTTTGATCCTACCAAGGTACAACAGCACGAGAGGATCCTCCACTTTAATGCTCCTTGGGATTTAAGGGCCCAAGCAGGAAATACAAATGTGACAATCCAAGTCGTGTCTGAAGGACCGAAGAAATTCGTCAATGAATTTTCAAGCAATGTACATGATTCAGACGAGGTTTCAATCCAGTTAATTTACCGTGGAGAAATATCCGGCGAGTCGGAAGATGGGGTTGGAATTTTGTATGAATCTGCGGATGCACGTCCAGTAATGTTGACGGAAGAGCCTGAAGAATTTTGTCGTTTTGCTTGTAAATTCTGCACGAGGAAATTCATGAGGTCGGAACATTTGGATGTGCATTTGAGGGATTGGCATGACGTGGTGGTTACGACGGTTAATATTGCCATGGATGGTTGAAATTTAAAATTATTATTATTATTATTGTTACTTTTTAAAAATAGTTTTCACATGCATGGCCCTAAGGCTTTGCTACACCGCCCCAGCACAGAGCGCACTTGCTTCAAGCTACTCTGCCCCTGTTGATCCTTACTCAGCACCAGCTCTCAATCTTAAAGCGCACCTGCTCCGTCGTACTCCTCCACCAGTTACTCAGCACAAGTTGCATCCTCCTCCTACACCTCGATCCCCTAGTTACTCAGCGCCAGGTGCTTCATCCTATGGAGGCTACCGCAAGTAATTCTTTTGATGCACTTTTACAAACGTTAAATGAAAAGCCCATGTTGAATATTGCAGAGTTTTTTTTTGTGATCTTTGCATTAGAAATAATAATTGGAATTCTAAAGGAATTTAATAAATATATGTATAACCTGGAACATTAGCGTTGAACTTAATTACCAATTACAATAGAATAATCATGAAAAACGAAATTTCAGAAGCCTCAAATACATTAATTCAGGCTCTAATTTGTATTCGGTGTGTATTAACATGCATTTAAATTAAAATTGCGTGACTGGACGCTGCGCCACATACTCTTTCACCCCTTGAGCCTCGAAAACATTGGTTTGATGCTCCTTTAGAGCTGGGTAACTATCTAGTATTGTTGGCAAGAGCATCACGGATGTTTGGATATTTGCCGCAATGAAGAAATCCGCATACGAGATTTTATTTCCCACGAGGAATTTCCCATTCTTCTGTAAAATCTCATTGAATCTTCCAAGGTAGAATGGAAACGTCTGTGAATACAAGGACTTTTCTTTCTCTGCTTTCTTCTCCTCATCCTGCTCCCAATTAAAGGAGATGCAAACTGGTTGTATGAATTACAAAAATTAATTAATTAAAAGTTGCCAAAGTTTTAGTAAAAATATATACATATACATAATTGGAGTAAAAAGCAATTGGAAATGAATATATACCTTCACGGAAATCCGTCATAGCTCCAATTAGCTCATCCATTGTCGCTGTTTCCTCATCCGTCTCACCAATGTACCCGTGCTCAGTGGCAAAATACTTGAGAATAGCCAATGATTGGGATAACTTGAAATCTCCTTCCTCCAAAAGTGGTAACTTTCCCCAGGGAGATTCTGCATTATTAAAGAACAAAAAAAAGTTTTTTTCATGGTTCCATATAATAATTTGGTAAAAATAGTATAAAACAGCAAAATAATATTTTAATAAGTCTTAAATTTATCTCACGTGACTTCAGTTCCTTCCATTGTTCCCCGGTAACTCGGATATCCTCAAATTCAATACTCGCGTGCTTTAACAAAAGCCTAATTGGTTCTCCGAGAGCCCGGAGATTAAAATATGTTAACTTGTACTTCGGTGCCATTTCTTTGCTGGCTAGGATTCTTTTTGCGATCCTCACTCTTAAATTCTCTTCTTAATTGTCACAGTTCTCTCTCTCGTTGAAGACCAGGACCTGTCACGATAAGTCACAATTATTGGAAAATTTTGTGGAGGTTTTCAGTACCTGCATGAACCACCGTGATATCGGCTATACACTATACATATTACAATAGCCAAAAAACCAAAAGAGATTAGATTAAAATTCAGCGGTGGGCTGAACAGAACAGAAATGATGACCTCTTCATCATTCATGTTAAATACATGTGTAGTAAAAAGCACGTTTAAAAAAGCAACTCTACACAGGTAAAATCTTATCACTCACTCAACTCAAGATTATTTCTACACAAGTTTATGCTTAACAAGCAAGGAACTTTTACAATGTATTGTAAATACGCAATTACTTGTATTTAAAACTGATATTTAAAAGCTTGTTAATTTAACTTTTATTCATATGAGAAAAGCTGTACCTATACGACGTGAGCGCTTCAAGGTTTGATGGTACAAAAATAACATCTCATAAAAACCTTTTAATAATGACGCTCTGGGGTGATGCATATAGCTCGAGTAATGATATGACTTGAAACATGTCGAATGAAGGCCGAGAGTTATGCAGTCAGGTAATTACTACGCTGTGGTTGAGTGTGAGATTTTAGAGTGTTTATTGTGACTCTCGTCCAGAGTCCACATAGAAACTTATTTGTTCACAAAAAAGAAAAATGTCCGAAGGCGAAAAATGCTTCAAGTAAATTAAAATGATATACTGCATATAAACTATATATTATACATTGCCTACCCTCAATAGCTTTTGTCGAACTAGTAGAAATGTGCTACACAAACAAATAAAATCTCACCCTGAAAATATTTTATGGAATTTCGAAAGGATTCCATAAAACCTACCTTTTTAAGAAGGAAATGTCTTTTCTTCAAGCTTAAAAAATATATCAACGCACCTTCCCATTCACAGATAAAATTGGAGCTTGCCAAAGATAAAATATTTGTGCTGCCGACGTGGAGACACTTTTTAATAATAATTACACTCAAAATCCAATTATATACTAATAACATGTTGATTGATGTTTTTTCGTCATACAGTATGCATTCCTTCACTTACAGGATAATGTGAAATAATATGCAATAACAATTTTGAAAGCAAAAATTGGGATCTTTCGGTCTTGTCATAGCTCTTTGAGTTGCTAAGAACTGCTGAGAAGATATTTAAAGAGAAATTTTCCAAATATATTCGTTTTATTCAATGTTTTTTATCACATGTGAAGAATAACGCACCATCAAATAAGATTAATGATTTCAGAAAAATACGATTCTCATCAATCAAGCGTATATCCGTATAATCTTGAATACACAATTAAAGCTTAACTGACTGACAAAAATAAAACACTGCATACTAATTTTTTATCCTGCAGATGCCAAACTATTTCTCAGTAACCGGTCTTTTAGCGACCCATTCCTTAATTCCGGGCGATTCCAAAACGGTTTGTTGATGAGCTTTCAAAGCGGGATAGTTTTCAAAACTATTACCCCCCACAAGCACATCAAAAGTCTGGAGATTTGCACCGTAGTAGAAGTCAGCAATGGTAATCTTGTCCCCAACCAAATACTTGCCATTCTTCTCCAGGACGGAATTAAATTTCCCATAATAATAAGGTACTGATTCCTCCTTCATTTTCTTCTCCTTTTCAGCTTTCTTCTCCGGGTTCTCTTCCCGAAAGAATGAGATGTAAACTAGAAATGGGAAAGATTCAACCCTAAACTTTCTTGTAATTTATTACATATTTTATGTTTTTATTCGATATATGAGAAACATCTAATGTGAGTTATTCCCTAAGTGTGGATTGTAACATACCATCTCGAAGGTCATTAAGTGCTTCTATCATCTCATCAATTTTTGCAGTTTCTTGGACATTTCTCCCATAGTAACCGTACTTAGCCCCCAGGTACTTAAGAATAGCGTGGGACTGAGCCAGCTTGAAGTCTCCTTCCTCCAAATAAGGCACCTTTCCCCAAGGAGTATCTGAAAAGAAATTCATTTTCAAACTGATACCTTCAACCAACGTGTTTACAGGAGAGAATTAAATGTATTTTGAATTTAACTTACTCGGTTTAAGTGCCGGCCAGTCACTTTTGTCCACCCGATTATCCTCGTATTCTACATTCGCATGGGCAAATAAAAGTCGTGTGGGCTCCGCTGCTGCCCGGAGATTGAAGTAAGTGAGTTTGTATTGTGGTGCCATTTTTTCTCCGGAGGATTTCTGAGACAAAAAATAATTCGTGAAAATTTTAATTACTAAATACTTGAAATATTCACTTAAACCTGGATGTCAGGATGAACATATTTTAAATGATTAGATGACATTAGTAAATATGTAAAAATACCTTTTGTGTTCATTCGTTGAGTGCTCACTTGCTCACACACGTAACGTTTCAAACTGCCGACTGACAGAACTTGGAACTTCCCGGTCGGTCTATATAAAATAGCAGGGGCTTCTACAGGCCACAATTGATTTAACCTTGAGGAAGAAAGTCGACGTCACTCTCTTACTCATGGTCCGGCTCGTCCGCACTATACCCATGAGCATTGGGATAAAGGCATCGACGGAGAGTATCCTCGCTTTACCTTTAATAATAACTCTCACTCGCTCGTTGTTATGACTAGTCAGTACATACTCATGTGCTATGGATTGTTTTAGCTAAAAAAAAGGAAAAGAGTGAGGAAGGAGTGAGAAGTGAGATAGCTCGTGCAGAAACCATATGTCATCTAATTGATCCAATGTCCAATGAATTCTCTATCAATGTATGTAACATGCAACTTTGAAACTATTGCCCAGCAGTAAATGAGTTACATAACACATAATGGTTCGTTTGATAATACAAAATTATTACATAGCAATAGTATAATGTAGAGGTATTAAGCGTGCGATGATGATATCATCTCATACATGTATGCAGAATAACATGGAAATTGTAGCTTTTTTCATCTTAAACTGCACATTCCGTCTCTGATGTGGGATAATCAAATAGCAATGACAATTTTGAAAGCGATAATTGAGGCCTTTTAGTAATGCCATGCCATGGCTCATTGGGTTGCTATGAAAGATGAAACATTCAGAAGACATTCATATGAATGTTAAACCTTGCTCTGAACGAGCAAAACTTTTTAATGATGCGAAGGAAAGTGCTAGTTTTATCCTCATATAATTATAAAAATTTCATATTGCAATTATTTTTTGAATACCGTTATGATATTATCTACTACGGGTCATGAATTGCCGGGGGTTACAATATCATTAAGCGCACCACGGGCCTTCTTTCAGTGAGTAACATGATGTACCCCCTATCACTGGGCCTCTGCTAAAAGGCATGAGTGATTACGAGGAAAGCAGGAGTTCGTCCATATTAATAATAAAGTTACATGTTGGATTTGGAGTCTGCCGATTATGTGTATTAAAAACTTATTTTACTAACTTATCATTGCACAGAATCGGTAATTTACATCATCATGAACTTTTCAATAAGAGACGGGTTCAAACCCTTGAAATGCCATGAATTAGGCACCACATTAACAATAAAATTGTAGGTACTGATTAGGCCCACATCAACATCCACGTCTGCGGATGGCTGTGGTCTAGTTATTCTACGACAAAGTACCTCAAAGTTCGAAAGTTCAGTACTTTCCTTATAAGTGCATATGCCAATTTTCCCAAATATTCGTATTATTCAAGTTTCATTCACATGTTTAAAAATATGATCATCATCTCAAATTAAGCATATATCTGTAAACTAGAGTACACGTCTGAATACTAATAATAATGACGAACAAAAATAAAACTGTGCATATGAATTGCTTAATACTGCAGAGTCCAAACTAGTTCTCAGTATTCGGCCTTTTAGCGACCCAGTCTTTAATTCCGGGCGATTCCAAAACAGTTTGTTGATGAGCTTTCAAAGCGGTATAGCTTTCAAAGCTATTAGACCCCATAAACACATCCAAAGCCTGGAGTTTAGCAGCGTAGTAGAAGTCAGCAATGGAAATCTTATCCCCCACCAAATACTTGCCATTCTTCTCCAGGACGGAGTTAAATTTTCAATAATAATAAGGAACTGTTTCCTCCTTCATTTTCTTCTCCTTTTCAGCTTTCTTCTCCGGGTTCTCTTCCCGAAAGAATGAGATGTAAACTAGAAATGGGAAAGATTCAACCCTAAACTTTCTTGTAATTTATTACATATTTTATGTTTTTATTCGATATATGAGAAACATCTAATGTGAGTTATTCCCTAAGTGTGGATTGTAACATACCATCAGCTTTCTTCCCTGGATTCTCTTCCCGAAAGAATGAGATGTATACTAAAAGAGAGATTACACTCCAAATGTTGTAATTAGTAATTGAGATATTGTAATACTCGAGATAAGAAAATTCCAGTATTGGTTCTAAAAGTGGATTTCAACATACCATCTCGAAGGTCATTCAGTACTCCAATTAATTCATCGATTCGTGCCGTTTCTTGGACATTCCTTCCATAGTAACCGTACTTAGCCCCCAGGTACTTAAGAATAGCAAGGGACTGGGATAACATGAACTCTCCATCCTCCAAATAAGGCACCTTTCCCCAAGGAGTATCTGAAAAGAAATCCATTTCCAAACTAATAGTTTCAGCAAACTTTTTTATAGGAGAGAATTAAATATATTTTGCATTTGGCATTTAACATACTTGGTTTAAGTGCCGGCCAGTCTTTTTTATCCACCCGATTATATCCTCGTATTCTACATTCGCATGGGCAAATAAAAGTCGTGTGGGCTCCGCTGCTGCCCGGAGATTGAAGTAAGTGAGTTTATATTGTGGTGCCATTTTTTCTTCGGATGATTCCTAAAACTAAAAATAATCCGTGAAAATATTAGTTACTATAAACACTTACAATATTCATTTAAATCTGGATGCCACGACTAAAAATGATTCGTTGACAACAGTAAATTTATGTAAATAAATACCTTTTTTGGGTTTTAGGCGATTAGGCACCCCGGCAGCTGCCCCCATGCCAACTGCCCCCATGCCAACTGCCCCGGTGAAAACTACCACCTGTCAACTGCC
>JAQFXU010003542.1:0-15939 GCA_034693705.1 Spatulosminthurus flaviceps | reverse complement strand
TTCGTACGTTGTTGTCGCAAGCTACTACGATTTCGTAACTTACGAATCGTAAATATTTATTGAGAATGAGGCCCCAGATTCGTGAAATGAACATTATTTCAAGATATGCTATTAATTCAGGAATTTTAAAAAAAATCAAAGTGTGATATGCAGGTGGAAGGTATGGATCCAAGTTATAAGATGTTGAAACGTATTTTGAGAAAAATAATCGTATTTTAACCCTAGTATCTACATATTAAAATATTGAAAGCGTAATTAGAACAACTGAAATTATAGCTAAGTGTATCACGCCTGGACTAGGAAAAGAGTAGTAGGCGCTTAAACTCACAATCAGTACATTTTAAGTAAATCAGCATATGATGAAACGGGAAAAATGTGAGTAAAAGGCTGGATTACAACTCGCCACTAGTGAATTTTTCTTTATTATTAAAGTTTAAATTAGTGAAAGTCAGGGTTGGAAAAAAGCCGGAATGTATTGATTAAGTCCAGGCCATGCAGCGGTAATAAATGGGTTTTGTCGGTTTTTATGGGATACTGCAAATAATTGGACTTTTATTAATAAAAGCCAATTTAATCCATTCTGCTGTTTTTCTGTCCGTGCCAGCGGTACATATTGGTTAATACCGGAATGCATTGGTTTTGGTCCAAATGGGCAAAAATTTATGGACATGTGTGTTTCCATTAAGGGAATGGATATAATCATTAGTACATAGAGAGCTTCCAAAGCGATTCTTTTTTAATCTAAGAATAAGACTTTACCATTAAAAAAGTGTGAGAATCTGAAATTCATGAAATTCGGGATTCAAGAAATTTTAAATATTTTGGAGTGGGAATTTGATTTTTTGTGAGGTGTTCACGAATTTTAATAACTTAACCGAAATTCCAAACAAGTGGTCCCCCAACTCGGCCGACCCCATATTTTCGTTAAAAACCGTTAAGCTTTCGAAAATATTCTTTCAGTTTAGTTTGGATCATTTTGTGCCTCAATACTGTGTTTTTTGTAAAAGACTGGGCGGCCAATCGGGTATCAGATTTTTCGGTATAATGGAAGACTGACCAACATTTGAAACACGTATTTAGTGTGTTGCTCCTGTCGCTCGGATACGTTGATTTGAGGTTATATAAATTATCGACAATTCCATCAGTGGCGTTTAACTGTGACAACAAAAACCTTTGAAAGGGAGCTGAGTGCGTTTAAACGGAAAATAATGCATCAAGACATTGTTTCAATAATTTGGCTTTACAATTTTTTGAAATTGTATTTTTTTAATTTGCTTCTTTTTTGGAATTCTTCTTACATTGGAATTTCTTTTTAACAGTTGTAAATTTTGACCGTCTCTTATCTTTTATTATGATTCCAAATCATAGCATTTCGAAATAAATAAATTCCTTAAGCGTTCATACATACAAATTCAAAAAGAATCGCTCTAATAATTATTCAAACAAAAATTGGTACACATTCAACTGAACAGTAATCTTCGTTTTTTATTTTGTCACCAAGCAAAAAATAATAGTAAATATGAATTTGTGTCAAGAATAGTTAAAATTGAAAAATTAGCAGGCGAACAGTCGAATTTTGTATAAGGACTTTTCTCCGTCGCTCACGGAAATCACGGCTCGAATATTAGGAATTTTTATCAATTTTGCACACCGTCCTTACCCCACAAAAAAGAACGTGTTATAAAAATTTGAATGCCAAACAGAAGACCAGCTCTCAAAAAGGAAATAATACTTGAACTGATGTCCTCCATTCGGGAGTTTTCCAGTGATACTCATCCGCTATGAGGAACTTTTCCGCCATGACGAAAAAAATAAAAAGTTAAGACTTCATTTGGGGTAAAGTTATGACGTTCACTTGTGCAATAAAACAAGTGGAATAGCGGAGTGAAATATTAGTTTTAATTATTTTTACAACATTCCCTAATTGACGTCAAACATTTACAGTTTAAACCCATGCACTAGAGTTGAACCAGTGAACAATTAAAACAAAATGGAAAACACTCAAAAGTTTGTTTCTTTTCAAATTGCTCCTCTTTGCTTTGAAGCCGTTCAAATTAAAGTTACATATTTTTTATTTCATGAATTACCAGCAAGTTTATTCATTTCACTGTAAATAATGATATTAATAAAATTAATTAATTCATTGCGTAATCTATTACGTGTAGAACCTGGACATGTTTTCAAAATCAAATATAACCCGCGTCTATTTTTGACAGGAACAAAGAAAAAAGGAAAATGATTGACAAATTGATTTTAACACTTCTGTTAAAATTTTCCAAGTTAAATCGTATAACAGAACTGTCAACCACACCGGTACGTTGTTAACTCGGAACTCGGAATATTTGAGTATCCAATAAAGGAGATTGATTATGCGCGAAGAGGCAAAGGTTGGACTTAGCAAAGTTTTGAGTGGCGTTGAAATTTTACGTTGTAAAAACCGGCCATTCATTCTCAACTACAGCCTGACATGGGTAACAAGGGTAGAAAAATATGATGATGAAACGTCTTTTCCCCTTTATTCAATGTGTTAGCTTAATGAGCAAGCATTTGAGTTTTTACAAATACAATTTTGAGTGGCGTTGAAATCTTACGATCTACAGAACTTACCTCGAATTCTCAATTTTGGCATCAGCCTGGAATAAATTGTTTTTTCATACTCGAACTTATCGTGACAGATGGCAACCAAGTATACTTGCTTATAAGCTCCAGTTAAACTTGGCGCGTAATTAGCTCAAACCTATTTGCGAATTTTGTAACAATAACTATTATTATTTTACTTGCAAAACTTCTCACCTGACCCGGATTGCCACAGGAAGAAATGAAGTTAAGGTAGAAAATTATATATTATTAGCGGTCCACCTGCAATTATTCCATTATTATTCCGCAATTATTATTATTATTATTATTATTATTATTCCGCAATTATCATATATTATAATAATTCCTTGCTGGTTAAACAAAAAAGATTGGAAACATAATAATTATGGGAAATAAATTTTGGAAAATTTAAGCCATAATTCATGAGCATGTAAGGGCAGAAATAATAATGGGAATATTCTATAATGTTGTACGGAAGGAAGCTGGAAAACATTAATTCAATTCATAATTTCCCAGAGATTTTATATAAAAAATAAAAACTCACGGATTTAAATGTGGTGAAAAAATTACGAATAAATTATTTTTACGATTTTCCACCAACTTTCAAATAAAGGCTGGATTGAAGAACACGTTGTTCATTTTAATTTGCAATGCAACGCTTTGATGCCACTTGACATTTGTTATCCTGTTACAACACGATTATGATTCATTAAAAATGAGCTCCCTGTTAAGCTAGTTTCGCACTTGAAGAGTTAGAGTTAGGGTAGCGGAGTGGTGAAGTACCTGATTCGACCTACGATAGCTATAGCTGTATGAAGCCCACCGTACCTCACTGTTGCGGAGAGGATTTTCAAAGTTCCTCTCCAAAGATAAGTAATAATAATTATTAGGATAATAAAAATGAATAATATGTTAACATTGAATTGAGTGTATGGTTCTAGAAATGTTGCATGTAAAACAATTCTTGTCACTGATCAATTACATTACATTACATAAGGCAAAAGCGAAGTTACATTGTCTGCAATTCAGGGATAATTGAAGGAAGCTAATAATTTTGACTTAACTCGTCCAGTGCTCACTCAACCCTTTACAGGGTTTTAAATTTGCAGGACACGCAGTATTGTTGAGGACATGTTTTTTATATTTATGCTTATTGATTCGGCCTTTATGAAAAGTGAACATGCTTGCTAACTCACAAATCCGTCAATTATTGTTATAGTCTGTTTTCCTTCAAAAACCCAATCATATGTACATAGCAGGATTGCATATAACAAATAAGCTGGAGTTAGCAGTCGGAGCAGATTAGCATTGACTGTATACAATTTATTTATTATTTTATTGTGTATACAATTTATTTATTATTTTATTGTGTATACAATTTATTTATTATTTTATTGTGTTCAGTCTCAATGACTTTGTAGAATTTCATTGTCAATTTACATGCATCATTTAATTGACAGACATTATGGGTTCATTAGAGTTGAAGCCTCGGATTTAATTATACATATAATTGATGGGTATTTACGTATATATTTTCTTGCAACTAATGTTATTGAGTCTCAATTTAAGGGAATCCAGCTCAGCCATTACGCTATTCTGAGCCAAGGAAGCATGAACAGAATGCATACTCAGTATTTGTTTTGCAAGGCTTGAGTTGCACGAATGAATGAGTTGATTGAGGGACGAATGTGAAAACCGGCCCAGTCACTAATTATTATTAGTATTCTGAGCGTGCACGTGAACACCCAAGTCCGTAACTGAAGGTTCCGTTAGCACAGGTGATCTGCCCAATTTTCCTTCAAATAGATCATTCACATAGCACTATATTGACCGGAATGATTGGTTTTGTCCCTTATTACTATTATTACAAGTAATTTTATTATTATATAAAAGTAATAATATTGTAAAAATAATAATAAAAGTAATAAGTATAGTAAAGGTCTGAAGATTGAAATGAAATAGATCGCGTTCATTCCTTGTGGCTCAAATATTGGTTTTTTCTTGTTTCTCCACTTGATCAAAATGGATAAAATTTTCTGGGCTTTAACAATAACTTTAAAAATCTTGGTTGAAAGTTCAAATTCTAGTGAAGTAATAAAATTTATGAGTGATGTTGTATTTAAGGAGTTGTACCGCTGTAATATAATATTAGCTCACGATGGTGGTAGTGTTCATCATTTAGAGAAACTAACCCACGTATTGTCTCACCACCATCAAAAAGAAGCATATATTTTGAATCTGAACTCCAACAGGAGTTTGAGCAGGTATAGCAATATTCGACGAAGGGGAAGCCATTGCTATTTAAATGTCATCCCTTTATTTGCGGTGGATTTTGAAGAGAGTGTTAAAAAATTTGAGGGCTTAATCACTTGGAGATATGGGGCACCCACTTGGAAAGACTCTGACCATTATGTTTTTCTTACCAAAAAATCTGAGATGGATTCCCTTTTATTAACCAAGAGCATTTTGAAAATCAAATTCCGTATCGCTATATCAAGTGATCCGGATAAGAATGATCAGTTAATAGTGAAGATCTCATGTTTTTACTGCAACGGAGGACAGCCAAGTATAATTCAATTGAACGTCCCCAAATATGCTCAAAACGAGGAAGGAATTTTACAACGAATTTTTCCAGATTTTGTTCAAAATTTCCATGGTTATAAAATTCGGGCGGCAGTATCAAGTAAAATTGTGTATCGAATTGAAATCTATCCTTCGAAGGATGGGAAGTGGGAGGGGAAGACAGGAACACATACGAGTTTGATTCAGCTTTGCCAAAGAAAAATGAATTTTACTTATGAGTTGTTTCCTTCGTTGGGTGGGGGTGGGAGTGGGGTAAAATGGGCCAATGGCACTTTGACCGGGTCAATGGCCGACGTTTTGTACGAAAACGCAGAATTTGGTAACCAAACATTTTTCCATTCTTAATTAAGACTTATTTTTTAATCCTTCCAAAAGCCCCGTAGAGTTGGATTATATGCCCTTGAAAATTAACCGTCATCAAATTTTTGCACGGAATTAGGCAATTTGTATTTATTTTTTACGACAGGGCATTCCTCCGGGAAAATAGTTTTTCCATGGTATGTTTTCTCTACCATAATTATGTTAATTGATTTGATGCAGCAGGTTTCATGTGCTTGGAAATTCTGTAACGATTACTTACTGTTTCCTTACTTTTTAAAATCAAGGACATAATTTCTGCTATAACCAATCATGGTAACTCATAACTCATTGATGGATATTCCATACAATTTAAGCTAAATGCAGGAAGTGGTATACTTACACATATTTAGGACATTTCTTCCAAAAATTTGTCCTTGGTAAAGACTCTTGTCAAAATGTCAAATGAAAATGAAGGTGGATATATAATTCAGCCATTTATTTCACGTGTGCTTTTTAGGGATGGTGACAGCCCAAACTTACCAGAGAGATGAATTGGTGTCATTCTCCTTCCCAATTACCTATGATTGCCTCACATTTGCCACTGGACATCCCAAACCCATTCAAACTTGGAAGAAAATTTTCTGGCCCTTTTCTCTTTCCTTATGGTTATGTTTAGCTCCAACTGTAGCCATCGTTATAGTATCCTTGAATATTTTACCCAAATTAGTGCAAAAATTCACATGGCTGGCCACAAAACTGTATGGAAATGAAATTTGGTTTGCTACCTCGACTTTGTTGGAGCAGGATACGCGACTACCTCAGAACGTCATTTTGAGATACTTTATTGCCTTTTGGCTACTTTTTTCCCTCGTTGTGACAACGGCCTATCGTTCTCAATTAATACCCTCCTTGGCGTTCCCTTATGTACAGAAGCCCCCGCAGACCTTTGATCAACTGACTACTTCGGATTATCAGTGGGTCTTATACTTTTTAGCTGGCGCTGCTTACGCAGCCTTTAGGTCCTCTACGAACCCAACTTACATGAAAATTTTCCAAGGGATGGAATTGGAGCACAGTTCCGTGAAGTGCTTAGTTCGGGCGATAGAAACTCGCTTTGCGTGTATAATTTACGAAGGGAGTGCTGTGGACGTTGTTCATCGTAGTCTGAGTGATGGGGTGGGGAGACACCACATTCTAGTCGCCCCCACTACCACTTTCTTTATCTCAAGCTGTTGGGTGATGGAGAAAAGAGCAATTTTCAAACCTAATTTTGAAAATATTATGCATCTTACAATGGACATGGGCTTGAATAATCATTGGGTTGCAAAGAACTACGATCGTTTACGAGAAGAAAGACTCAGCCGAAAAGCTAATGGTACTGAGAAGGGCTCTACATTTTCAGAGGATCCGGATGGAGCGAAAGCTGTAGCCGTGGAGGGATTATCGGGACCACTTTACGTATTTGCCGTTGGGATTCTCATTGCGACTTTAACCTTCCCATTTGAATATTTATCACGTACATTCAATATACTATCAATATTTAACTCCAAGGTCACAGTGACCTTGGAGTTAAATCTCACAGTGACCTTGGAGTCAAGTGACCTGGTCACTTGACCATTTTGTTACTTTTGTCGTAAGCAGAAAACCTCAGCGGTCTAAAATAGTAATGTGAGTTAATAATAATAATGCGCGTTGCACAACCAAACTAGTGAATTTGTCGCAAATTCACTAGTTTGGTTGTGTAAATCAATTTGCTTTCTCGCAATGATGTAAAACTATTGATGAGTTAGGTTAGGTCTGATCGTTTAATTTGGTTTGTTGAACATTTACTCTGTTACTTATTTCAATAAATCCAAAATTGTATTTAATCATTAGTCCTTGTAAACAATAATCACCAAATCACCATATTTGGGGGATTATTATTTTAGTTGTATAAACGTAGAGGTCATTTGGTAGGTAATGAGCTATAAATTGAATAATTGGCCTACTTAACAATTATTTTGTAGTATTCAAAGTTGGGGTCTTATTGCATCTATGTTAATAAAAGCCCCAAATCCATGAGGAACGTAATGATAACTCCGCCAACATCATTTCCGTTAATACCGTCACCAACAATCTTCATAATTTATACAACAACTCCGACCATTGTTTGAATTTACGGAACATATCCTACACAACGCAGGAGTTTAAAACTACCATATCCACAATCCACAGTATATAGATAGTAACACTTTGTCAGAATGGCATTCCGTCAATCACTAAAAGTCGAAATACTAAAAATGAACGTAAGCTTCATTCAGTAGTATTATAGTGGCTAAGGCTAAATTCCCCAATCATTGAGCTTGCTAAAAAAGCACAAATGAACATGCCATACCCAAACAATTGTCAGAAGTCAGAATAGCAAAAATTGCGAAGTGGAGAGGGAAGCGACTGGGGCTGCCCACTTACGCGCATTACTCTCCTTCCGCATCCTGTTCTCAACTCCTTGTTCAGTCACACAACGCAGGAAATTATGTTTATTTGGATATTTGTAATGGTTATTTATATATTTGGACTTATTTTAATGTTATGGACTAATGACCGCTGGTTACCTTTAAAATTGTTTATAAATAACGAATGTATGAGATATTGATAAGCAACGACCTCTATTGTATGCATATGCTAATATATGATGCTAGTTTTAGTCTGCAGCTGAATGGCTATATGCTTAAGCATTGTGAATCTGACCCTTTTTGACCTCATTTATTTGTACGATGATGACCTCGTGTGCACTTGCACACCTACGAACCCCCCCTCAGTTTTTTGTCCTCTTTAACATGGTGAACTTTGTTTTGACGATTGTTGATGTTAAAGGGCGCGAAAAGTGTATTTCTGAACATATGTTTGGCGCGACCCAGAAAGTTTAGGACTACTTTGCTTATCTTCTCCCTTACGTTCAGTCTATGTTGTTTACCCTGCAGCAGACTTTGTTTGGATGTAATGGGCATTGATTTTATGTGTATTATTTTATGTTTATGATTTTCTGTATGAACCTTATGCTTAGTGTACACTGTGAACTGTGATGTAATGTGGAATGTGAACTTCTGATGACCAACTATTTATGGATGAACTTACCTGACCCTAAGCGATGGACTACCTCATGCTGACCTAAGCGACAACATCTAGTCCTGATCTTGTTGTTGGCTTACTCTGAAAACACTACGATATTTTTTACTAATTTGTTGTTATCTCTTTGTTGCAGACTCTGGTCACCACAACTCCCAGGAGCCCTCATTTTTACTCTAGTTTAATTTAATCTTAAGTTAAAATCGGTATTTGTAATATTTATTATTATTATTGAAAGGAATTTAATTTACGATTTGTATTAATAATTATTGCAAGAAAGCTCAAGTGTTGCTACTGTAAAACTTATTCGAGCTACTAAATTGTCAAACGCAATTCTCTTGTATTTTAGCTCTTGGTTTATTTAACACTATCACGTCTCGCACATTTCCTAACCCATCGGACATTGGCACACCCTACATTTTGGTCCTTTCGAACCGGATACCTTCTGAATAATCAACAGTGCTCGTTCCTTGGCAAAGAAGATGGCGGACGTAACGAAGTTAGTGAAAACAAGACCTATCTTCAAGGCGGCGGTGACAAGGCAGTTGACGCGATTGGGGCAACATGGAGACAGGCCGATGAGCAAGAGTGAGTGCACCGTCATGGAAGAAAAGTTGGATGAAGCGTACTCACAAGGACTGGACCTTAACATTAAGATCATCCAGAAATGCGAAGAAGCAGATGAAGATACACACCAAAGAGATTTTGACGCATTTTCAGCAAATTACGAGAAGGCAAAAATGGAACTGATGACCATGAAGGAAGTAGTGTTTGCTGTTGCAGCTCAGCCAAGCACTGAAGGAACTTCTTCGGGGTCTAATGAAACAGTGAATTCGACGGCATCTACGCGTACAGTGGTGGATGTGAAATTACCGACGATGAATCCACCAGCTTTTGATGGAAACCTCCAGGATTGGATGTCCTTCCATGAAATTTTCAAGGCTGTTGTGGACAGGCATTCTTCCCTATCTGACGGACAGAAGCTGCAGTACTTGAAGCTTGCAATGAAGGATGAAGCCGTAGGATTCCTGCGGTCGATCAAGGTATGTAACGACAATTACACTTCAGCATGGGATCTCTTGAAAGAAAGATTCGAGAACAAGAGAGAAATTGTGTACGCCCATCTGAAAGCATTAGTGTCTTCCAAGCCGGTCCCAGAAAATTCATCTTCAGGTTTGAGAAACCTTTTAGACTCCATACATGAATCTACAAGAGCATTAGAAAATATGAATAGAGATGTGAGGCATTGGGACGATTATGTTACTTGTCTTTTTATTGCATCTGAACTAAAGAACAATGCATGCAATATTTTGGAAAATGCATAAGCACGCGTAACTTGCAAATTCCATAATCAACGTGAGACTTATTCAGTTAAATATTGGAGAAAGCTTGCAACCGAAAACATTAAATTGCAGAATTTCGGGATGTAAAAATTCAGAGTGCGTCATTAATAAGATTGTGGGTAAAATTCCGTATCTCACAAATTCAAAACACTAGCATAAAAAATCAGAAATCTAATCTGTAAAAAAGTGTAAAACATGTGAAATGGCATTCATAGTTTCCCGGAGATTTATCGCATAAGCCAATGGTTGAAAGGGAGGGTACTTCAATGTCCTACCCACCAGATCTTCTCCCTCTGTAAGGTCGGAGACCATTTTCACAGTTTAATTCTTAGTATAACTTGTTTTACGTGTGAAAATATCTTTAGCATATCACTTGTATGCAACACTAATCTCAATACGTAGCTCCATGTATTCTACAATGTTACGACGTGAACACACTCAGAATTAATCTATAGTTGGAAGTTTAGGATTTTATTTGATAACTAAATAATCGGCGTCTAACTGTAAGGAACAAAATTTAAAATTAAGAATCAATATACTAAGTATTTCAATTGGTCGAGTCTTGTTTCGTTCAATCGTTCAACCATCTGCTCGCAGTGGTGCGCAAGACGCCAACTCAAACCGCTGCTAGAGCGCGGCCGCAGATGCGCGGTATGGTTCGCGCTCCAGGCTGTGAGACCTAAATTTTTGAAGTACATATTGACATATTTCAACCTGATATAAACTCGCTGATTTGGTAGTTTCCATGATCAGCGTCAAACATAGGCAAAGAATGAAGAAGCAACAAAAACAACTTTCAAATTAATCGTAAATTTTATAAATTTAAAATAGTAATTTTTTAGAAATCTAACATGAAAATTTGGCTTTCGGCATGAAATGTAACGAACGTATAGTCAAATATTAGTGTATGTGGTAGATAAACATAATATTTTATTTTCTCTTCAAATATTTCTACAGATCATTAAACAAACATGTAAAAATAATTTCATGCTTTACTTTTAAAGTAAGTTATTACGTAATTTTGAGAATTTATAACCATCCGACTTTTTTAATGGAAATATTAGAAAACCCTTCTTCTAAACTAAAATAAAGAGCTTGAAATAATCTTTCTCTCTCGACCAAAAATTGTTACGTTACTACAAAAAACATGAGGATGGAATTGATAACTTGATTTTGCAGGTTCCAATAAAACATACAATTCATCCTAAAATGTTTGCTTTATAATTTGTACTAAAAATTGCATCAACTTTTCTTCACAGTGTTTATTTCATTTCATTTGACTTTATTTACGTTGAATTCCTGATTCAGTACAGTAAGACTGGTCTCCCATCAGTAAAACGGTCGCTAAAGTGTTTAGAGTATGAATGACGAAAATAAAATTCAGAATTCGGCAAAGGAGAAAATACATAAACGTTTTTATACACTGCGCTCCATTATAATTTACTCAAATGACTTTTGGGATGTTTAATTTTACACAGGAATTCTTTTACCCTCGCAGTTTTAAAAAAAACTATTTGATAAATACAAAATTTGAATCTGCTAATTTTAACTGAATTGCATGGAATGTCAAACACATGTCGGCTCTCATTCCATCCTGAAGCCCAGCTGCCTCCACCTGTGTGAAGATGGATACACACATTAATGTGGAATATCCTGAACGGCGTCTAAGTTTTACAGTAAACTTCAACCAAATTTCCATTCGAATATTTTGGAGACTAAAATGTTAATTTCATGTTTTCACTGCCGACATTGTCTTACTTTGAAATTCCAATACGTGAAACCATTGAAGTCTATTAAAATGCAAAAACGCATTTTCAAATTCAATAACAAAGTCTTGTTTTGTCAATCAGTTTTTTTTAACCAAAAATTGATAACTTAAAATACAACACAATTTAAAATAATGCCAATATCGGCATTTGCACAATTTCGGGATATTTAACGGAATAAAATAAAGCAAAAATACAGCACAATTTTAGAATTTAGAGCCAAAATTGGGACTTTGGCAGAGGCTAAAAACTAAGGTTGTTTTAGATTTCTGAAAAAAACCTGGGGTTTTTAGGCAATCGCATTTTAAAAAGGGGTACGAACAAGCATTCCTATCGAGCTGTCACCCCCCCCCCAACATATGGGTTTTTCGCAATTTTCAAATTCGGGCTAAAAATCTAAAAATCACCAATTTAAAAAAAATTCAAATATGAGTTTGAAGGTGGGTGACATGTCAAAAGGGCGTTTATATGAAGGGATGCTTCCGTTAAAAATGTTAAACCCATATGTTGGGGGGTGACAGCTCGATAGGAATGCTTGTGAGTATGACGTGTTCCCTCATATATGTTCAATGCGATATTGAATGCGAACGATTCTTACTATTGCTTCGCGTTATAGTGCAATATTCGTTATCATTTGCAGTACCCCCTACATCCCATGTTCATCAATTTTCTGCTGCTCCTGAACCCACCCCCTCCCCTAACCTGATCACATAATATGTGTGCGGCCCCTACGCCCCGGTATTTATTTATTTTATTTAAATACCCACTACTTTCAGTAAATTGTTCATATCATTTATTCGGTGCTATTTGCCTTTTTGGCCTTTAACTGGGCCAAATAGTGTAAATTTTTCGAGAAGAAGTTTTGATTGGCGTTTACTTTTAGCAGTTGAAAAACTTAACCTCGCACCCTCATTAGCCACTCCCACACATGAATATGAAAACGTGCCAATTAATTTTCCTTACCATTTAATCAGTGTGACTCAATAAGAAACTTAACTAATGTATGACATTTAAAAGTTATGAATTTTCATTTAAATTCTCGTTAAGATTCAACTTGCACATTCATTTTTAATCCTCGTGGCTATATCACCTATGATTGATGATATCTTGGGCTAAAATTTTCCGAACCTTGCGGGAAAAAAACAAAATTATAACCCTGTTTGGACTTTAACTGACGCTATGTATACCTTTGTTGAATGAAATATTCACAACCAATGGGACTTAAACTTGCTTAATTGAAATGTATTGTTGTGATTACAAAACACTGGACAATATAGTGTTTATTCAGTTCGATTTTTCAGAACTGATGCACTTGTCGTCCATAAGCGTGGGCAAGGAAGGTTTATTGGGCAGAGTAAATAAAATGGATTAAGATTCTCATGTCTCATGTAAAGGGCCAAGCTGAAAAAATCCTGATTTTCGAATAAAATTACTTTACGCTAGCAACCTCATTTACGTTTCATAGCGTATGTCATACACGCGATACATTTTAGACTCGAAGCCTATAGATTAAAGTCTTCAATTTACTTTACTCGATTAACAGAACGGCGTGAAAGTCTTAGGCGAAAAGAATTTCTCCAAAACGCTTCGCCCTATTTGTTACCAACCCATGGGGAAAATGATCGGAGTCATTGCATACACCAATATTTTCAGTGCCTAAATTTTGTAATGGATAACATAAAGCTTAAAATTTAATCGTTGAAGTTGTGGCTTACTTACTCAATTACTCCTCGCGCATTTCCAGCATATTTTTGTCCAACTTATCATGACTTGTACACAAAGATTTGAGTAATTAAAAAAAATTAATTGAACGGCGTGGAAGTCTTACATCAAACTTGCTACAATTTACTCCTTAAACGTTACCAACTTATGAAACCGATTTTGGTTTTCCCCCCTGAAACTACAGAGTGGGAACGAAAAAGGGCAATAAAAGACACCTCTAAAATTTTGGCTTATCTAGGGGTTCGTCATCAATGGTAAGTAATCTCACAGGTTTCATAGATAAATATTTCTAATGTATTTTTTAATAATTTCTCATTTTTGTTCATGGAAACTTTTGCTGTGGGAGATTTAATTCACATAGGATCTGAGACTCTTCCAAATGTATAACCTGTACAAATAAAAAATTTTCAAAATGCTTATAATTTCTTTACCTAGTTACGATTTTATTTTCCAATTTCTTGTGTCCATTATTTTGAATTTTACAAATGAATATAATAAGCTGTTAAATCCGGGAAAATTCATTCCCCAAATGTTATGATTGCGGGAAAAGTTTGTTTAGCAGTTTCCAGGAGTAATTGCGTTGCTTTATTTACATACGCAGCAGGGACAAACGTAATCAAGAAGACAAATCGTCTAAAAACCCCATGGCGTAAATTGTGAAATTAGTTGAATTTCCAAGCCTTTTTTATTCTTTTAAAAAGTTATTAAATGCAATAAGAAATATCTGTAGAGCTACAGTATTTCAAGTAAATCTGCATTAAGACTCTGATTTAAATGAAAAAATGTGAGTAAAAGGCTTAATATCAATTTGCTACTAATGAATGATTTTTTTTTAAATTTAAATAAGTGAAACCCCAACTTTAAAATTATGTAACTTTATTGGTTTCACTTCCAAACCTGAAAAATCCCAAATATTTTCACAAAATAAAACCCAAAAATATTTCCTTCAACACGAAATTTAACCAGTTTAGGTTTCTACTCAAATTTGCACCAAGTGATACCGATGAATTCCCAATGTAATTATGGGAAAACCCATTTTAAGTGAGCTTGAAATAATCCTTCAGTTTAAATTAAATCAATTTTTGAGGGAATTTATCCATGAACGATAATATCAATTAAATATACACAAACTTGATTTACTAACTCTATTAGAAAACCCTTTGAGAACCTTTACAAGAAATAGTAAAGATTAAGTGAATACGGATAGCGTGTATATACACTGTGGTCAGCGTTGATGACTTGGTGATAGACGCTTACGACAACATTTCCAAATCGGCGTCTAACTTTTACATGGAAAACCTAAGAGCTAAATGCATTTTATATTACAGCAACTGCTTTGGAAATAATCACAATTTTTCAAGTTTCTACTCTTTAATTTGCCATTATGTTATTTTTGGTGCTGCACTCACGGATGCTCATTCATATTACCCAATAGGACATAAACCTTGGAGCCCTGATAAACATCTCTGCGTGCATCCAAAAATAGAGACAATCTACAAAATTGTCCCAGGACGACCACTTTATATATCCCAATCGGCGTTGGACTTCCACAAAAATTTCAAGAATATCTCCATATGATTGCATTGAGAAAATTTTAATTTTGATGCTACGTTTTATTGTATTTTTGATACAAATGTTTCTTAAACTGTCAAGTCTGCTACAGGGAAAAAATATTCTATTAAAAAAAAACTTCACACTGCTGGCTCCAGAATTGGAATGAAATGAACAGCAGTAATAACAATAATTTTTTAACCAAATATTTGTGCTTCCCATCGGAATCAAGTCTGAAATGCTCATCATCGGTACATAGGCTTTCTAGCACTAACAACAAGTCTTGTAGTTTAAGCTAATTTTACCGCATGAAAAACCTTGACTTTGCATTTATTACCCCTTTTAAACTACTATGATATACACACGTCTAAAGTGTAAATCGTCTTCTGTCAAAATTATAAACGGCGTCTAGCTTCTAAATTTCAAGTAAATTTCTCCACGACTAAATTTAGAAAAAATCTGACAATTTGAATTTACATCTATTTGATACTTTTTATCTAATTTTAAAAATAAAAATTCATGAGTTCATGAAACCAGTCACTTGAATTGGTACCAACGACGAAACTAAATTTCAAGACTATGTTACCTCGGCAGGTTGGAAATTCAATTATCGACGTAAAAAACTGCGCCCGATAAATAATAAAGAAATTTTTCCAGTTTCCACACAAGATTTTTCCTTTATTTATGGGTTATTGCAATAATACTAATACATTTCTAAAATGAAATTGGGTGTTTGAGTATTGGTATAAATGTTTACACACGTGATTTCAAATAATTATAAATAAATTTTCACAAATCTACAAATTTTGCGCTGTGTTGACATTAGTATGCGCCATGGGTCCAAATTTTCAGGAACCCGGACCCGGATAGTGTTGAACCCGTAAGAAATCAGAAACCATGGGACCCGCAATCAAATTGGGACCCGAATATCACAAACCTTAAATTAAAACCCGTCTTGAATAGCAGATTTT